>MU865014.1:1151-135327 GCA_033576145.1 Cladorrhinum samala | reverse complement strand
ATTTTTGTTTTTTTTTTTTTTTTTTTTTTAAATTGCCGCCCCCCCCCACCCCCCACCAAAAAAAAAAACCCCACTACACCCAAAAAAAAAAACACCAAAATAAAAAAAAAAAAAAAAAAAAAAAAAAAAAACCAAATTACTCAAGGAAATTCGTCGTTGATTCTTTTCTATACATCATTTTGGGAGAGCGTCAGACTGAGGTAGATGCTTAATAATCAATGAGCCAAAATGATAAATAATAATAAATAAATGGGGGAAAAAAAAAAAAAGAAAAAAAAAGGGGGTCGGATGTTGTCCAATTTACGTTTTGGGTAAATTATTATTTATGATTGCATCTTGAGACAGATTTTTTCTTAAAAAAACAAATTATGCTGCTCAAGAAAAGTTGTTGTTGATTCTTTTCTATATACATCAATTTGGGAGAGCGTCAGACTGAGGTAGATGCTTAATAATCAATAATCCAAAATAATAACAATATTAAATAATTAAAATATTTTTAAAAAAAAATATCAAGATCGTGTGTTCGATTCACACAAACCCATGTTTTCTTTCACATTGGGTTTTTTTCTTCTCTCTTTTTCTTTCTTTATTGCCTTTCTTTCACCCCCCCCACCCCCCAAAAAAAAGTGTATTCTTGATTCCGTTTCAGAGACTTGATATATATATGATATGTTGCACTTTTGGGTGGTTCAATATTAACCACCGGCTGTGGAGCCTTGTGAAAGGGTGATGATCATTCAGCTGTACTGTTGAGAGAGGCTGTGGCCGACTTAGCTAAAACTAACAGTGTTGAACAGTTTACTCTGCTACAGCCTCGCTCTTGATATTAGACATCACTTCCATCCCAACCCTTCATTACGGGTTATTGAGTTATGGAAACTATCTTGTATGTATGGACTATCATGTGTGCTATTGTCTTTATAGGTTCGTGGTTTCATCACCAACAAAGAACTGCGACAAACCCCCCTCAAGGCTAAACTAGATAGTGTAAAAAAAGCATGCCTGATGAGCCTATCCTGTTCCCGGTCCTGTCCAAGATGTGCCTAGCCAAAGCGGCCATGCCAGACAAACGCCAACCCAAAGTAGAACGGAGTGAGACAGTCACCTTAGTATCTCCCTCCCCTCCCAACCCCCCAAAAGACGTGTTCGCGCTTCCTCGGATACCCTAGGTCATGCCACTTTCAACATGCATTATGTTCATCTCATGTCTATCATATGGATACTCCTGAACCCCTAGCTCAAAGCCAACTACGCCAAAATTCAAGACCACCACTTAAACTCGCTGATCCGCAAAATCAAGCACCTCGCAATCATCTTCAAAAAACCCGTCCTCGTCTTCCGCTCGAGAAGCCCCACGTCTGCGTCTGGTCGTGATAACAATTTGCGTGTCGTCACCCCCGCTGCGGAGAAGGATCCTTTCCATCGCCGAAGTTGGCAGAGCACGCGATGCATCCAGAGAAATGTTGAATGAGTCTTCGTCGGGAAGATATGGCAGACCAAGATCAAGCTTGGTAGCGGGCATGGCCTGTCCAAACGCCCATGAACCCAATGCGTCAGCGGTATCGGCAACGCTGGCCTGAACAGGGGCAGCCTTGGCTCCCTTCTTCCGGCGAGGCGTAGAGTCTGGTTGAGTGTCCTCCAAGGCTGTTGCCGCTAGGATAGAGGTGACAGCCAATGCCGGCTCCTGAGGCGGGTCAAACTCGGCAAGACCAACCCGCCTGTCTGTGTGGAATGGCTGATACGGCGCACTAGATTCTATCTCAGCCTGTGGGATAGAAGACTCTGCACTGCATCTCTGAGGTCGCACTCGAGGTCTGGCCTGATTTAGAACCAAGGTGTTGTTTGCCGGGTCCAAATCCCTTTCTGTGAACTCCATGTATTCTTCGGGATCGACCCAACGCCTGACTATCGGCGCAATAACGTCGTCAGGGAGCGAGGGCAGGTTGAAATCTCGATACCGAGACAGACGTTGCTTATCCGCACCCGAGGTGGTCCTCCGAGTCTTGGTGGAGAATGACCGCACCATGCCGGTTCCGAGCACGAAGAGGGACCCGGCTCTCTTGCTCGCAACCCAAGTCACGCAAGCCGGGCCGGGAGACGTGGCCGAACTCGGTAGCGAGACTCTGTTCTCTCCTGTGTGTCTGAGCGAGTTGATCGCGTTCCCGGTCTTACCCAACGAATGACTAATTCCCGCGACCAAAACCTTGCCCCCATGGGTGGCATAGTCCCCGATACCACCGCCTGGCACAGAATAGTTATTGGAGCTCGTCCTCCGGTGGCGGTCGATAAGCGGACGGGCAACTTCCCGAACCGAACTCAGCGCATTCGATGCGATCGACGCAGCTGAGGCGGGGGTTTCGGGCGCAGCAGCCTTTGCGTCGTCTGGCTCCCGGCGACGTGGAGGAGGCCAGGTAAAGGCGCTTGGAGGCAAGTCCAACAGGTGAACGGTGCCGCGCTCAGTCACCATCGCTGCTCGCTCGCCATTAGGGTGAGACCACGCCAGGTCTACAATACGGGCCACCGTCATACGGGAGAACTGCGCAACCTGACGCACTCGCGGAGCACAGGTGGAAGGGGAATAGGCAGCGTGAACAGGTGACGACTTCGTATGCTGGATGCGCATCAGATCCCAGACGGTTTGAACATCTCCTTTGCTGGTAGCGCTAAACAGGTGGAGGCCAGAAGGAGACATGGACAAGAAGCTGCAGCCGTGAGGGATGCTAAAGGTGGCAATCGGATGCAAGTTTGTCGAGGAACCAAGACTTTCAATGTCCAAAATCGAGACCAAGCCCGGCTCCTTTGTCACTGGCGGCGTGACAGCACCGTGCGTTGGCGGAAACTGGGGCGGCGAGGCGCCAAGTCCCCAGTTTTGCGGCTGCTGCGTCGGCGATCTCTGTCCCTGATTTTGCTGAGGGTTCCAATAGCTGTTCCAGGCGTGCCAGCCCTGCTTTCCAACCCATTTGGCTCCCTGAATGAGCTCCTGGGTGGCATCCCTCATGATCTTGTTCACGACGCTCTCTGCCAAAGGCAAGTCGACATCCGAGTTCACGGTCGGCAGCTGCGGGGGCGTCATAGAAGTCAAGCCAGGAGCACGTGCGAATGAAGGGACGGGGACGGTGGCCCGCAGAGCAATCTGAGAAGATGGCGCTGCAGGACAATACGCCATCCATCTGGATGAAAGGCTGACGATGGCAGCTTGTGGGCGAGGGCGCGGAGGCGCGGAAGCTGGGACCCGACCTCTCTCGGGCTCTGGACCGGCGTCTCCCTTCAAGGGCTGCTGGAGAGTTGTCCAGAGCTTGCCGTGGCATCTGAAGTGGTGCGGATAATCTTTGGACGGAGCGACCTGCCGATAAACCCAGCACTCTCCGGTGCTTCCAGACGATACAACCACCGTGCCGCTATCTGCTTGGACACTGAGAGCGCCGATCGGTGGAGGCGGTTTGAAGTATGGGCTGGTTATGGGCGTCTTGAGGGGCGATATCTTAGGCGTCTCAAGCAGCGTGCACAGTTGCCGGCCTGTCTTTAGGGAGTACACCTCAACCGTCGTTTGATACGATTCAACGAAACCAGCGGCCGCCCTACCTCCGATGCTCTCTCTCGCGGAAGGGTCAGGGCTGGCATTAGCCACCGCTTCAGACCTTTCTGCGGAGACTGCATCGTAGTCGCCTTCAATATGAACCGTGGGGGTCGAACTGGGAGGCATATTTGGACCATGTATCACCACTCCCACCAGGGGATACACATCAGAAGTGTCAGAAGCCCAAGGCAAGACTTTAGCATGGTACACTCCGCCACGTAGCCCTTTCAGACTCGTGACCAGCTCGGTTCCCCGTTTTCCAACAGAGAACACATCAAGCCCTCCCTCATAGCCGGCAAGTACAACCGTGTCTCCTCCAGGACCGTAGTCGCTGCTTGCCGAGGGCAGCGTGTCAAATCCAAAGTAGTAACCATTCTCACCCGCTTTGATACCAGATCGCGGTTGAGGGTCAAGATCAATATCCGGGACTCCGTAGAAGTGAGCTTGAGGTTGGTGAGGGAGTGGGGGGTTCGAGGTAGCCCTAACTTGAGAATAATGAGAGTGCATGGAACCTCGTCGAGCGGCCGCAATCCCTCCAAATTGGCTGGGTGCATCCGGGGGAGACGGCGAATAATGCTGATCCATATGAAAGCTTAGTGGTCGTCGAGAGCCAGTCGAAGGAGAAACCGAAGGGGGGTTCCCAGTGTAGTTACCCATGCGCGACGCCCAAGCAGGCGGACCGCGAGGGTCCTCATATGAGGATGGCGCCGTGGGCGGGGACTCCCCAATGATGCTGATGAGATTCCCCGGGGATCCGGCCATCATGCCTGGAGATACACCTCGCGTCCATTCCCTGGTGCTCAGCGAGTTGTTGCTTGTCGCGAAGGATGCGTTTGATACGGCATCGAGCAACGGAGAAGCCACGGGATTTTCGTTGGAAGATACGCTTGAGGGTTTGATCTCGGGAGATACGACGGGCGAAGCGCTTGAAGAGGAGTCCTTATTGCTATCGCCATTGCTGGTGAGGTAAGTCAGCCTTTGATTCCATCAACGACCTTGCGCAGCGTAGCCAGCCAGCCGCAAAGGCCATTTTCCTCCAGGGGTCAGGGACATGGGAACCCACGTGAACTTAGCACCGTGTTTCGTCACCGCCGCGACCACTCCACCGCCTTCTTTGCCATTCTTCCGGTCCTTCTTAGGGCCTATGGTACGCATGGGTTAGCGCCAAATGGTCCAACAGGGCGGTCGCTCGTGGAGTATTCCAGGCAGAAGGTGTTGGGGACTGGATAGCGGACGAGGAGTCACCAACCTGGCATGAATGACAGTTGAGCAGCTTCGCGAACAGTGTAATGTTCGCGAAAAGAGTGATAGCAGACACCCCCTCAGCTAAGACGGAGTGGTGCCAGCAAATGTAATCAGCGGGATGTCGACAATAGTCAAGGTTGTATGCGATTGCTCCGACAGGCTTGGCTCTATACTGTCGAGTGTAGTGTACAGCGTCTGAGAGCGCGGGGAATCGGTGGTGTATGTATGACACAGATGGATATGTATGTATGCGCGTATGTATGCGCGCGCCTTGTCTGGCGGTCGGCGGTCGGTGTTGGAGGACAAAGGAATGGAGGTCTGGAAGAGGCCGCTTGCCAACAGGAGGGGGAGCGAACCGAGTGGTCGTCTGACTCTGGACGTAACAAAAAGGCGCGTTTTTTTTTAAATAAATTATTAAGATGAAATGCCGTGATCTGAGGCTAGAAGAGAAGAAAGAAGAGAAAAGAGAAGTTGCTGTCTGGTTTGCTACGTTATGCTTTCTGGCTTTGGTTGTTGTTGATAGAAGGAACAGCAATCATGGACCGACTCATCAGCCAGAAGGCCCTGGGTCGTGACTCGACAGGGCGGGAGACAGCCGGGGACAGCACTGGCAACCACCTGAATGCCGATTCCAGGCGGGGCACTCTTTTGGCTCAACGAGGTTAAAGCTGGGGAGGGGCCCCAGAGAGGGAAAGGGGGGTTCCTGGGGTCCCCTGGTCTAATGCACCCGCTTGCACCCGCTTGCAGTTGGGGATTTCAGCCCTGAAGGGAATAGCGTGTCTGTCACCTCCAGATAGGCATGGATTAAATGGATAAGACGCATGCACTATCAGTGCAAGGCCCAGGAGACGGCGCGGGTGATCGTGCTTGGCCGCAACAGAGACGCAGAAGCAAAATGATTTGAAAGTCGGAATTCGGATGGGTTTGGCTGTGCAGAACATGGAAAAAGGGGAAAATGCAACGAGATGCAGGTTCATCGCCGGAGAGCGTTGGGAATGAGTGGGTTACGGCACACTAACCTATTTTTGGCCTTGGTCCATTTGACGGCGACGACGGCACTGCAAACAGTTTGGCATGGCTGGCTGCTGATAGCGAGGACCCCTTCCATTGCCGACTACGTCATTCCAAAGCCTCGAGAGGTCATCAAGGTCATTCATCAACCATCGCGCCCTAGCACAAGACATCCAATCGACAACCCCGTGACCTTACCGTTTGCCTTCATCCATGCTGCCGGAATTTCCGTTTGTCACTTGATGACACTGTCAGTCCGTCAACAACACGTGCAAATGTGCATTTCCGTGTCATTGATTGATTCCTGCCGAATGAGTCGAGGATTCGCCTTCCCAGTCACCCCGCGCTTCGCTGGCCCGGCGTGCATCGACTCCACTTTCGCCAACTGAACGGTGACCACTCATCCCAGCACGTCCCATCATTCAACCTGATTAACCGGGGCGGTGGGCGATGCTGATGAATTCTTTTGGACCTGAGACATTTCATATTGCGATAGTATACACACAGTGCAGATGCTACTTACATGTTTGTTTGGCATGTCAAACACAGACTCTCGAGTCTCTACCCATTCGGAATCCCTCTTCCAACATCTAGCTACCCCGCCATGAGCCGAACCTCCAAGACATCACATCCCTCCCAGGCAGGACCAACGGAATGAACATGTGTGAACATCCGAACAGCTCCATTTTATTAAGCACCCTCCACACTCACGAGTCTTGTCCCAAATAAACTCGATAATACGTCCATCTGAACTTGCCATTGACCTTCCTCACCCGTCCCTGCGCGGCCCACTCCACGCTCTTCTCCTCTCTCGTTTTCAAACGATACTCGACATTTCCGAACATTATGAGCTCGCATTCGTTTTCTGCTTTTTGTCCCCCATCATCATCATCATCAACATCCTCTGCCTCCTTCTTCTGTGCCACATCGCTCCGCCCCTCCACCTGCTCGACACCCCCCATAAAAACCTTGGTCACCTTATGCTTCCTCGCGGCCACGAACTGCCACATTCCTTCTCTTAGTGTTCGTATCTCTAATTACCAAAATCACATCAGCAATCATCCCATTCCAGGATATATATATTCCCTCAAAGTCTGAAGTAAACAAACCTTGCCTCCCATTGGCAACGTCAGGCCCCATAACCAAGGTCGCCTCGTCACAAAAACTATCCACCCATTCTTCATTGCATTCGGGTCTGTCCGAGACATTGAAGAAGTGCCCGATAAACGCTCTGACGCCCAAAGTCAGCGCCTCGCTCGGCTTGGGCGGGTGGACTTGCCGGGGCATTAGTAAAAGTAGCTCTTTTTGAGATCTGTGGTGCGTGCTTGTGTCTGTGATGGTTAATTATCTATTTCCGGGAATGAATTTGGTAGGTGATGAACAAGCATCAGAGGAAAAAAAAAAAAAAAAAAAAAAGGAAAAAGAAAAAGATCTGCTGAAGCTAAGCTCTACTTGCATCTCAATCCACACTATATTTCGCTGATGGGTTATTTGGTCGACAGAAACCATGCCACTCACAGCGTATCCATTGATGTGTGTGGTAGGTGTGACCAGGTAAAATCACACGCAAGCAAGGAGCCTCTCTCCGTCCACCGTCCAACTTCAACAGGATGAGTGAAAAGGCAGTGAGCGAGCTCGCATTTACATCAAAAAAGTGTCAGACTTATAAATATACATACTATGATTTACTTTCAACCTCAAACATGTTCCTTTCCTTCAATTTATGAATCGCCAGGCCTCCATATTCCCCATTGAGAGAACACACACATATATCCCAATCAACCCCGCAGATCCTCATTAACGATAGATAGGTTCAGAGAAGTATTCTACAGAAATAATCCCAATCATGCCAGACGGACGCAAAAATCAAAGCAATTATATTTATTTATTGGCTGAGAAAAAGTCAAAGCTGAGGTGTTTTAAACGCTTTCACTTTCCGTCAAACCAACGTAAGGGAAATTAAAAAAGAATTAGATAAATTCCCAACTTAATGACCTCCAAATACCATGCACAATGCCCTAATAAATAAAGAAAATAAAACCATATCCACGACCAAACAGCTCCCGTGTGTACAACTTGTACTTCCATTCTTCATAAGTTAAAAGCCATCTTCAACTTGTGTCCTTCCTGCCTAGGTAGCTTACCAGCTTAACTTTTCTTCCCAACCAGCGAAAAAGAAAAGACAAAATGATAAAGTGAAACGAAAAGTAAATAAACAACCAAACAATTCCCTACTGAACTTCAAAGCTCAAAGTCCATCCAATAAAAAAAAATTAAAAAAAACCCCCCGAAAAGAAAAGAAAATAAATGCTTCGCTGCTCCTGCCTCCTATCCGCATCTCATTTTCCTCCTCAATTACACCAATATCACAACCCGTAGTTTTGTTTTTGAATATTTATAAAAGAAAATAAACAAGAGAAAGTTCGTGCAGAAACGCCATCTCAAACAATTAATAGCATCAAAATCCGAGCCCCTCTCCCTCTCCCTCTCCATTTTCCACTTCCTCTTCCTCCTTCCATAAATTAAATCATTACGCCCTCACCCCCCTAGCACTCACTTCCCCCTTCTCCCCAATCTTCAACAACACCCTACAGTCTGGACAATACCACTTTGTCGTCCTGGCTGGTATGTCCGAGAGACCCACACACTCGAGATGGAACCATTCCTGCTTGCATTGCTGTTTTGTTTGTGATTTCTCATCAGCACCAACATCATCTTTTGCTTTGCTCCCGCCACTCCCACTCTTTTGTCTTCTAGAACGGGAACGGCAAGAAGAGACTTCGGAATCACTCACATCAACGTTATCGCACTGAATCATGGTCCCAAAGCTGACGCGATTGCAGAGACAGTACCTCGGCTCGTCGTCATCAATCACGTTTCCCTCGTCATCAACTTCCACTTCACCTGCCCCCGCTCCCGCCGCCGTCTGCTCCTCCTTCTTGTTCGCCGCCCGTGCTGCAGCAGCCGCAGCAGTGGCCTTCTTCCGGGGCGCCGCCTTGCGCGTACCCACGGCGCTGTTACCGCCGCTGTTGGTGCGGCTGATGACGCCCGGAGCTGGCCGCTTGCCTGCTCGCTTGCTGTGCGTGGGTTTCGTCATAGCAGAGGTTGCGGTGGTGGTGGTGGTGGTGGCGATGGTGGTGGCGGCGGTGGAGGAGGAGGAGTATGGATTAGTTGCGGTAGCGGTAGTAGTAGATGAGGAGACAGGATCCTCTGGCGGCACAGGCGTGTTCCTTGCGGTGCTAGTGCGTCGGGGCCG
Organism: Cladorrhinum samala; assembly: GCA_033576145.1. NCBI lineage: Eukaryota > Fungi > Ascomycota > Sordariomycetes > Sordariales > Podosporaceae > Cladorrhinum > Cladorrhinum samala. The sequence continues at coordinate 126,238 of MU865014.1, read as the reverse complement.
ATCTGCGGCTAGAGAAGAATGGTGAGTGGGAGTCAGACCAGGAGGTTCTTGGCTGGTGGCATTGCCTCGTGATGTTGGGCGACGGGCTGCTGTTGTTGCCATCGTTGTAGGAGGAGGAAGAGGATTTACTGCCATCTGTGCATCAGGGTGGTCAGGATATAAGGAGGTTAGTTCAGGACTTGCGGTGCGAGATGTGATTGATCCGTTGGGGTGTAATGTTTGATTTTCCTTCTGCTGCTGCTGCTGCTGCTGCTGCTGCTGCTGCTGCTGTGGTTCTTGTGCTGCACGAGGCTGAACTTTACGAGTTTCCCTAACGGGAGGCAAAATTGGCGTTGCGGATTTCTTAGTTGGCGAAATTATGGGAAGAGGAATAGGGGTTGCTGAGGTAGGTAGCTTTAGTGGCGCGATTGTGGATGTGCTAGAAGGGCCAACGATACTGCTGGCAGGGGATGTTGCTGAGACTACAGATGCTGATTTGGCCGTGATGGAGCCATCTAGCGCATGCACCGGCAAAGGAATTGGGGTGGTGGAATGAAGAACGGCCGAGCCCGATGCTGCCCGCTGCGGAGGCTGCAGCGGTGTCTCCTGAGGAGGCGCGGCCGCCGAGCTCCCCGCAGTCAACAACGGCGGCGGCACGGGCGTCTCGGTCTTGGTTCGTTTGAGCTGTGGCCTCGAAGCCTGACTGTTAGCCACGTCGGGCTTCTCGGCCTCAGCATCAGGCACCGAGTCCCTCTTCCGTTTCTTTTGCGCTTTGCTCCTGTTAGCGGCCTTTGAAGATTGGTCTTGGACAATTGGTGGAGGGGCCGCATCTCCCATGATAGCCCTGGCCATCATCTCAAAGCTCTTAGCCGACTCTTCGGCTTCTTCAGCGGCCATCTTGGCCAGCATCTCTCGCTTTAGCTTTTTAGCTTCATTCAGCTTCATGCCCCGATTGCTGATCGCCTTGTCGTCTGAAGCTAAAGCTTCGGAAGTGAGAGCCCCGAGGGGCAATCGCTTCTCCCCAGTGTCCGGGTCGATGTAGGCGACAGGCATCTGACCCTCGAAAACTTTACCTTCTTGCTCAGCTTTGAGCTTTGCATTCTTGAACGCCTCCACGCCGCGGCCGAGCGCACTCAGCTCCCGCGCAACCATAGTGTCGCTTGGAGTCCAAGCGGCATTCTTCTTCATCCGCTTCCGGAGCCTAGCCAGCTCAAACGGGGTGAGCTGACACCATGGAGCATCAGCGCTGCCGGGCACGGCATTCTCGGGGGGTGGGGCGAGCTGCGCCAGTTGCTGGCTAGTCGAGAGCTGACCTAGTGTGCCCGAAGGGGGGAGTGATGTTCTTGCCCGGGCAGTAGACCTTCCAGGTTTGGGAGCTCTAGATGACGACTTGACCACCTTGATTCGTGCATGCGGCGCAGGAGTAATCCTGCTCGACGAAACGTCATCATCTTCCTCCTCTTCCGAGCTGCTGTCGGAGCCCGTGGTGTAGTCATCGTAGTTCAGGTCGTAAGGAGCGAGGACCTCGCCCGGTACTGTTATTCTCGGGATGCGGGGTCTCCGCGCCTTCTCGCCATCCACTCGCAGCGTGATCCTAGGTCCCCGTGACATCTGGGGCGACTTGGCAGCGACGGGGCTCTTTTGCTCCTCTGGTGGTGGGTAGTTCTCAAGCATGGTTTGCAGTTTCGCGAGAATCGTCTTGGCACGGTTGTAGTGTCGGTTTACGTTTTCGGTCATGCGCTGCGCCTCCGCTTGAGCATAGTTTCGAGAGTTCATTGCATGTTGTATCGTCTCGGATATTTGTGCGCGCAGCTCGACGGGACCGCCAGCCCTCTGGCTGGGCGGCAGGCTGGGTAGCCGGCCCCACACGGTTGTGAGCTCATGTACTTTAGCGGATGCGTCGAGGTAGTTTTGGTCGAGCTGGCCGATCAGGGTCAGGGAGCGCATTATGTCTGCAGGGAGGTACTCGGTAAAGTCGAGGAAGTCGCTGACGGTGGCTTGCGCATCGGGGTCGGCGCGGAGGTCGAGTGGGTTGATGATGTTCTGAATCGCCTGCTCGATCGAGGCCGAGGGCACATTGTTGCGCGGGGACACGGCATCGGCATCGTCGACGTCGCCAGCGGGTCTGCCTGGCTCGTCGGTAGCGGAGGTGGCTATTACTGCGGCCATGGTGTTGCAAAGACTTGCTAGGGTTGTGCGCATAGAGCGCCCTCGGTGGATAGGCGGTCCAGCGCGGGGAGGTGAGGTCCGGATCGGCAATAATTTGGCGTTGGCAAAACTCAAAAGCAAGAGTTTCGGTTTGTGGGACGCGTTGCGATCACAACGTCAGTCCGCTGTCGTTTCGCGCGCTCCAGGTTGCATAAGGGGAAATGGAAGGGAAAGCTCGAAAAGTGGACCCGTGCCTGCCGCGCTGCAGACACCCCCACACTCTGGCATCTCTCACAGCGAAATGCTTGCATACTTCACGCTAACTGAATAGCCAATCAGCATCTTGTATCAGTAAATGGATACCTCGCATTGTTGCATCGGCCTTTGTCGATCTCCGCAGTCGCCCGAACTTCCAAGGTTCTCTTTTACACGCTCCAATTTATTTCCTATTTCATCCACCACTACAGCGATTGCGCCTTCGGTGAACCGTTCATCTTACCTCGACGGTTGACCGAAGGCTGAGATGCTTATATCTCGACCCATTTGGCCCAATGGGTTTAATCGGATATATTATAACTGCGGACTCGATCGGTCACCATTACAGCCACCGGCGCTGACTTTCTTTACCTTGCATCTTTGTACCTGTCCTGAGATTAGCGAGTTGACCACCACGGGTATCCAGCCAGACAACATCTTTGCAACACCAGGCAGCAGCAGGCGGGGCCCTCCAGGAAAACTCAAAGAACGCCATCCTCAAATTATTGTTATGACGACATGTCGAATAATTGTTTCATCATTTTATTTTGCTGTCTTTCTAAGGCTAACTAAATTGCTTAGATGCCCGCTCGTTGTCGAGGCCACCAGCTACCTCATGAGTAAACATTTTTTGGAAGCTTCAATTACTCTTTCTGCTATTCGCAAGAAGTGAAAAAATGCTCTAAAAAAAATCCCTAAAGTATTCATATGTTTCATGCGAATTTCTAAAACCTAAAAAAAAAAGTTTCGGAAGAACGTGATCGAAATAAATATTCAACTCAGCCCCTGGAGCCTCCTCTGTATGCAAAAGTATGAATCGAAAATGTTAAAAAAAAAAAAAAAAAAAAAGAAAGTCACTTTCGTAAATCGTACCCGAGCCTTGCAACCCAAAAGAAAACACCCTCCACCACACAAAAAAAAAAAAAAAAAAAAAAAAAAAAAAAAAAAAAAAGAAAGAAAGAACGAGAAAAAAAAGCAATTCCTGAGAATCCAAAACTCATCTCTCACAATATTATGTTGTACAATCAAGCCAATGCCATATTCCCCATCTCCAAATCCGTGGTGTGCCATGCCGTAAAACAAAAGAGAGCACAGAAAATCAAACCAATGTGAAAATAAAAATAAAAAATGGGAGGAAAAAATGCCATGCACTCAACCCACATAATTACTCCTCTGAATTAACTTTGCCCCATGTACCGTCTCTCCCTCCTCGGTCTCGTAGTAGGATTGATCGCCCACGGTTGTGAGCGAAGCATATGCCGTCAGTGTCCTACATTTCCTGGGTTTATTGTTAGTCGTGTGACAGTCATTATTATTGCCCGGTGTAGGACAGGAAACCTGAACTTACAGATAGCCGTTGATGGTCAAAGCGCCCCACACCTCCAAATCCCCGGCAACCTCCAAGTTTCCATTGATTTTTAATTTGCCAAAGATCTTGACCTTGTCCGCGCAGTAGGCTCCTCCAGAGATCTTCACGTTGCCCATTGACTTGATCTTCCCGCTGTGATGGCCCGTTAGTCCGCTATCCCATACATACACGCTACAAGTGTATACGTACCTGCAAGTCAAGTTCCCAATCAGACTCAAATCTCCGTATGCCTCGATTCTGTCCCGAACAGAAAAGTCCCCGTCAAGAGTGACCGACGCCATAGACTTTACTGATCCGTCCACCTCCATTGGCCCTCGCAGATCGATCGAGTGGTCCGACTTGATGCTCTTCTTCTTCCTGATGGGTGCTCCGCTTCCCATGCTGCTCGGTGTGTTGCCAGAAGACGAACCACCCGTCGAAGGGTCATAGCCCATCATCATGGGCTGGTCGAAGGTCATGATGTGTTCGTATTCGTACATCGTCTCGTCCTGAGGCGCAGATGTGGGAGTAGTTGAAGCGGAAGCTGTATCTGAGGCGACAGTACTTGGTGTCGATGCTGATGTAGTGGTTGCTGGTGCTGATATCAGAGTAGGTGATGTTGGGGAAGGCCCAGCAGTGACTGTTGCTGATGAGGAGGGTGAGGAGGATGTGGTTGAAGTCGATGATGATGCCGCTTCTGATATAGGAGTATTCTCTCGAGCGGCGGGTGGCTCGGCCTTTTTCATATTCTTCTTAGGGACAAGGGAAAATACACTTGAAGCTTTTCAAGATTACAGCAATGACTCTTGACAGCACCTGACCGGCGTGCCCGTCATAGCTTCAGGCAGTAGCAAGCCCTGTGCTGAAGGCGCTGGGAAGTGGATATTCTGTATGTGTGAGGCTTGGTTGATGAGCTGATGCGAGTCGGATTGGCAGTGTGTCGAGAGAATCATCCTGGGGAGGCGAACTTCGGGAAGCTATATAGAAAGAGGAAATTTCTCGCTCAAGCAAGGTCCAGAAAGAGGTGTCATGAACTCGGAAGCCTCAAGCGTCCTGGACGGAGCTAGGACCATCCCGCAACCTGGAGCTGGAGCTGGACGTAGCCGGCGGTAGTCACCAAGGACTTGGAAAGATGGGCCGTCTTAGTTTCTGCCTACGAGCACTGACGATCGGGTCCACGAGGGCAATGTACCGGAGATGGCTATGAGTCCATTTCTCGCTTTGGATTACCGTTTTGTCTCGCCAGCTCATGGGCAACAAGCTTTATCGCGCATCACAGCCTGCCATTGGAAAAGCGACATGTAACCTCCCTCCCCTGGTGTGTCCCTCCCACCAGCCTTCCCCCTTCATCACCACCCCCATAACCTCATACACCCCCCCATCTTAGCCCTGGGGCCTGAGGACAGCCGGCGTCCGGATTGGGAAAGAATAGAAGGGGATATCCCGGCCACAGTTTAGGCTCGAGTGGAGAATGGCGACCCAAGGGCTTGTCAGAGTAAAAGTTAGACGCCAGTAGCTCAAGGGCAGAGAGGCAGATTTTTGTTTCTTTTGGAGAGCAGCGCGGTGTCTGGGCTCACACGCAGAATGTGTTAGACATGATTGGTCAGATCCAGGCCCCGGACAAGGGGGAAGTGAAAGCGGGGCGCAGTGCTTTGTCTATTATTTGACGGGGCCTCTGATTTCTTTCCTGGTGTCAAACAAGCACCGTCCAGATGCGAAATTGGAAATCGAATCAAGAGCAGTCCCAAACCGAACAGGGCGCCGCAGCCGTTTTGGCGTCATCCGAAGCCAAATGTGGTTTGTTTCCTGTTTCTGCACACTGTTTCGTCTGCATAATCCGAGGCCAAGAGCCAAGACCAGGTACGTGGGGATTCTAGCCACTCAAGGGGGGAGGCCGCCAGCCGTGTCCCAGCGTCCCGTACCATCGGTGGGGAAAATGTGTGTCAACGGCGCCGGACCCGGTACAAAAACGAGGCGCCGATGCCTCAACTGCCATTCGCCCACCCGGCCGGTGTTGCCGCTAAAAATAAGGCGCAGCCAGGGCTGAAGTCTTTGATTATCACTCGCCGTTGATGTTTATTCCCTCTGTCACACTCAATATCCTCGCCGTTTCTTGACGCTTTCGCGATATTTGCTTCAAACGAAGGAAACCGCTTCAGATTCAGTCGAGCCCCTGTCAAGACACCGAAAAGCCTTACTTTGCCCTTTCGCGGCAATATTCAGCGTTCAGCTGGTGCCTTGGCTCGGAGACCATTGCCTGGTCCTTGAATTTTGTGCTTCTCGGTGCCGCGAACGCGCGCCTAATATTTGTCGCTCTGAAAGTGTGAAAGCGGCAAGCGTCTAACGGGATATCAACGGATGACACCGGATATCCATTGCAAGCAACACTCCGATGTGATGCAAGCAGCCAATTCGCTCCCGGGTCGCACTATTCAGGAAACACACACACGCACACACACACAAACTTCCATGTTGAGACAGCTGCAAACTGATCGTTGATTTCAAGCCACCCTTGCTACCACCACACTGTTCGAGTAAGCGATCGGAATGGGTGCCTGTTGGTATGGATGTCCGGACCATGCAAGATCCCGGGGGGGGGGGGGGGTCGTGCGCAGTCAACGTCCTTGATATCCGTACCCTTTCGCATCTCAAACGTTGCATGCCTAACCAGAAAAACGCCAATCCAATTCCCTGGAGTCTTTGCGTCATCATTGAAAAAAAAAAAAAAAAGAAAAAAAAAAGGGACGCCCATAGAGACCACCTCCCCTGCGTATCATCATGTGATATATCGCTGACGCGCAACAACAAATAGCAATTTTACCTAGTCTCCAGGCAACTTAGATGCTCCCTACATATCTCAAGGACAACCCAGTCACCAGAGCAGAGGTGACCCATACGCTGGCGTATACCACTGCGCCGTAGGACTCAACACCATTGATTGCCAACGCCGTGTCCATGTAAGTCCCGACAGCCGTAAACAGCATGGCGACGGCCGTCCGGATGATGGATACCTTTGTCCGACTGGTATACCCCCACAGGTTCCAGGCCACCGTCTGCCCGAGAGTGGCACTGACGGGGTCAAATTCAGAGTTCTCTTGATCCTCCAGCGTGGGCGGCGTGGTGACGAGTGGTGTGAAGATGAAGGTTCGGGCAGCTAGCCCGGACAACAAGCTGAGGGCCTGGATGAGCGGAGTGCCAAAGCCGAACAATACGGCATCCGCGGCGGGGTCGATGGTGGGTATGCCATTAAAGTGAAGCACAAAAGTATTGGGAAGGAAAGTTCGGCTTGCCAGGAACAGTACGACGCTATAGATGAGGCTGGAGTGGAGCGAAGTAAGCACTTGAATTCCCCTGTCAACGATGATCTCACGGTTGGCGACGCCAGGTGCGGCTGAATGGGCGCTTGAGAGCTGTCGCAAGAGGAGGAACGGCAAGAACGTTGATACGACCTCGATGCCGAGGTAGGCGCCGGCGGTCAGAGGACGAATCCCGTAAAAGACAGATAGCAGGACGGTCTGTAAATGCGCGTCAGTTTCTGGCTGCGCCCTGCCGTGTGTGACTGTGGATGCAATAAAGGGAAATCCCCGGATCTTCATGCGGTCCTACGTCGGGAGGGGGATGAAAATGATCCGGCGAAGGGGTGGGTAGATCAGAGGCCAACCAGAATAACTTACTGCAGGTCCATGCGAGAGTAAGGCCAGGGCTGCAAGATCGTAGCCGTCATAGTTGGCGAACCAGCCGAGAGCTAACCCGAATCTGCCATGCCAGTGAGGTTAGTTGGCCGAGCTGAATATCAGCCCTCCTCAGCCCTGAGCCGGCAACGAGCGTGAGTTGAAGGTGAAGGACAAGCGGGACGTACAATTTCCAAGCAGCCGCGAGAAGCTCTTCATTCCGAGAAGCCGGCTGTCTCGCAACGGTTGCCAGCTCGTTGTCTGTACAGTGATCGACAAACAAGCGCCCGAGGGTTGAGAATCCGAAGCTTAGGACGACGACCAAGGCAAACCGGACAGGTTCGGGCAGCTGGTTGCGATGACGCTTCTGTGGAGGGCCAGAAGCGGTGACATGTTTAGCGGGCTCAAATTCGAGGGGCTCGGTGCGCCCGGCGAGGGCTGCAGCTTCACTAACGACCTCAGCCGCCGCCTCTTTTACTCGAACCATTGTGCGGTGATGCGCGAGGTGTGGTGTCCTCGAGGTGAGGTGTGGTGTGCGTTAGATGTGCGTGTGATAAAATCTGGCGATCGTGGTGAATGCGCCAGCTGACTGCAGAGTGCAGACGGCAAGGAAAGAGGATGTATGGGATGTAATTTGAGTATGTATGTCCAGGTTGCAGTGGGCGATCCAGTCGTAGGCGCGGCTGACAGTCGCGATCTTCAAGATTTTAAAACTTGAAAAATATCTCAATGAAACTTAGCCGATGCGCAAGTGAGTGGGCGTTTTGATTTTGTCTTCAAACCGAGCTGATAGATGCTTGTTTGGTGTTGTCGAGAATCGCGATGTAACGCGATCAAACAAGACTGAAGTTCAAATTCGACGTCAACCAGACTGGGAGTGACACGCGTTGTTGAGCTTCGAGAAGCTTTGAGAGGGGCGGGGGGGGGGGGGGGGAGGCTCAGGGGGTGGGAAGGCCAAAAGGGTTAGGCGCGGTGGAGATGAAATGGAGACGCTCTGTGGATTCCAGTCAGTGACGTCGGTGCTTCTTTTTCCATCCTTCGTTTTACCCACCCATTCTCCCTCCAGCTCGCTCAAACGCATGTCCGTCCACTAACCCCGCGCTTTCCGTCAGGCCAACCTAGCATGAGACAGGCAACTGCTTGCCGATATTGTCTTTTGCTGCCCAATCACCTCTTTTACCTGTCAATGAACACCATTATCTGCACCATCTCAAATCTCGAAAAGAAGGGCATATCCTCAGCTCCTCATTCCATGGCTGCCGTGAAATGGCTGCCTTAACCTTGAAAATTTTCAATCAGGTCCATCATCGCTTGACTTGTTGCTCATCAACTGGTTCCATCTTATCCGTCTTCCGACAGACCTTTTTTTTTTTTTTTTTTTTTTTTTTTTTTGGAAGCGTCTATCCGTGACGGGTAGACCACCAGGAGTTTTGGTTGAATATACCCTTGATATCATCTGCTGGATTTATCTGACCTTTCTTTTTTTACATTCACTTGACCGATCTATGGCTCCATAAAGTACGAATGAGTGTCCAGTCCCGGAAAAATCATACACCCTTTTGCGTTATGATGTACCTTCACTAGCTAATCTCAGTTGTGTAATCGCTCAACGCTCGCACACGGTCCTCACTTTAACCTCGTGGAGCTGGCCGGCTTCCCGATTTGCAACGCTTCAGGAATCTCGACGCCTCCACTCTTCGGTGCTAAGGTCCGTTGGCGGAGCGACCTCATTTACAATGTTTCAACAATATAGGTATACAAAAAAAAAAAGCACAAAAAAAGGAAGGAAAAAAAAAGAATAACACCAAGCCCTTCGTCAATATCATAAAAATTTTCCCTCGCCAAGGTGGCTCGCATGGATACCACATATAAGGGCTTATTATTCCTCCATTCTTCCGAAAACTCCATCGTCATCCTCGTCGCTCCGCGCGCGGAAACGCACATCGTCGTCATCCTCGTCCATGACGCTTTCGGCCTCTTCCATCTTCACGTTGACCCGACGATAATCGCCACGAGTATAGCTCTCAGGCGCCCTACTGGGGTAGCTACCGATGAAGCTAAGAGGAGGTACCATCGAATGGTCAAGGAATCGTGCAGGGAGCGGGGGTACGGGAGGAGCATCCGCTAGAAGGTGCATCGTGCGTGAGGCCCCATTGCTATTGAAGCTGCAGCTTAGCAATTCCACGGCGGCAGCAAGCTCACTATCATCCTGTCCAATCGCATTCTTGCCAGAGGATGTTGGTCTTTGGTCCTGGCTGAGTTGCCGGAAATGACTGAATGTGGTGGGATTTTGAACGCTACCGACAGCTGAACTCGCAAATGTGGCGGATTGGTACGACTGTGAAAAGCCACTACCGTTGCTGTGCCTCTTGCTGCCGTTTCTATACGACGCATTGCCGACGCTCGCTGGGTCTAGATGTGGAGGAGGAGTGGTGTCGGCCGAGCTCCGGTCTTGGTGTTCAGAGTATCCACTCACGGCGGGTGATGCCGAGCCTTGCTCACTGTTGAAATCCCGGGCCGAGTCTGGGGGTGTGGTTCCGGTGTTTTGGTTCATGGCCACTAATACTGAAGCTGCCTCCAAAAGCTGCACCTGCTGGTGCTTGGAAATCAAGAGCTTGGATGTATAGGACCATTCGGGAGTATGCTCCCACCTGAGGGACAAAAAAGTCAACACAAGTGTTCAAACTGAACATTCGAGGATCCACGGCCGACAAGGGGGTTCCAGTTGTTCCGCGCACGGGGACAACGTGGTGGGAGAGGGGAGGGAAAGGAAAATGGGCACAAACAAATGCTTGGTCAAGCAGCTGCTATGCTTGTATCCCTTCCCGCACTTCTCGCAGCGAAGTTCCGGGCGATTGCTCTTCCGGCCTCCTTCCTTCATAAGTGGCTGACCATCACTGGCTCTTCGGACGCGCGCCTTCTCAAAGGCTGCATCCGCTTCGTCGCCAGACATCTCCATTACGTCGTCGTCAATTGCACTTTCACTTTCCTGCAGAGTACTTGTTCCAGCCCCGCCACCAATAAACCGACGGCTTGGTAGACTAGCCGGTGGTGATGGCAAGCTGCCGGCCACAACTGATCGTGACAAGCCGTTCTTAGATAGAGTATTTCGGCGCGCGGCGATGGGGAGCGGCGTCGACATCTCGCCCGACTCTGTCAGTGCGGCAGCCAGTGCCGCTACATTTGCACCCGTGTTTGTCATGCTCTTTCGGCGAGTTACGCGGTGGGCGCCGTTCAGAGCGCTTCCGATGACGGAGTGTGAGTGGTTACGGGAGTGGGATTGTCGGCTGAGGGAGAGGCCCCCTGGGACGGACGACGAGGAAGATACGGAGGGTCGTTGGCTCAGGGGTCGCGAGGTTTGTTGAATTTCCTGAGGGGAGAGGAACATGGCACGTAATCAGCATTCTGTTTTGTCCCAGCTCCTAGATTGTTCGGGTTTCTGCAGTTGGGTGGGAGCCGAGCGAGCTCGCAACGAGGTGGGCAACGGGGTGGTGTGAGGTTCTACCTTGGAAGACGCCATTGCTGAAGCGATGCAGAAATCCAACTTGCTGCACAGCTCTAGCAACTAACTGTATATCCAAACGTTGAATTGCCCAAAAAAACAAAAGCACTCGAAGGATGCGGTGTGGTCTTTGGTCGCTGAACGTGATGTGAGGTCGAAAAGTAAAAAAAAAAAGTTCAAAGAGGATCGTCGTGAGTTTAGGATGATCAGGTCAAGTTGGAGAATGTCGAAGCGCGGGGAGCAATAATAATTTTGGGCACAGCTGGGGTATGGTATGGACCGGGGTGGTGGGTGACTCTTTCAGCCAGTCAAGATATGGAACACCCAGTTTTCGAATCTTTTCCGAGATAACGAAAAAAAAAAAAAAATTGGGAGCAATTGGGAATGTGAGCAAGCGCTGAAAAAAAAATTATGAGAGCGAGAAGATGAGTGGCTGTGCCTGCCGTCGCGGCGTAGAAAGAAAGAAAAAAGAATGGGTCGGCAGGAGGAATGGACGCCAGACAGGCTAGAGAGTTGATGATTGTTAGAAAGGGCGGGCGGCGCGTGGTGACATGGGGGCAATGGCCTTGGAGCATGGGACGAAACAAGGCGATGTTAGGTATCAGCTGGAAAGAAAAGACAACCGTTGCAAGGGGAAAAAAATTATTATTGAATTATCACCAAAAAAAAAAAAAAAAAAAAAAAAAGGGGGGGGGGGGGCTCTGGAAGAACAGACACCGCTGAGTGATAGCTGTGGACGCCGAGTTCGTTAGATGCAATGGTGGGAAGCTAAAAAGCCAGCAATTGCGAACATGACCTGCACAGAAAGCATGCCGGTACAGTACAAGGGGGGTACGTGGCCCACAAAGACTCCGGGCTGCCCTGACTTGTACCCCGTACGAATAGGGAAGGGTGTAGACTTCCTGGCTCCACGCCGCTATGCCCTCCACCCCGTGCCTCTCCATAAGATCAGGTACCTGGCTTGTTCCCGTGGCCCAAAAGGACACACTCCAACAGCATTGCAATGCATCGCAGCAATCTACCTTGCCGAAAGCAGCGGCGTGTGTCTGAGAGGGCATTTTTAGTGGTTGAAATGGAAATGCACGCAGACAACCACAGAGGTGCTCGGCAGCTTGAAAAGGGAGGAGGGCCCTGGCTAACAGACAGGAGTGAGGGTCTCCGTTTATCAAATCGTGAAATTGCAAGTCCCATCTCCCTTTTTGTCTCCAAAATTGAGTTCAGATACGAAACATCAAGATGTCCCATCATTGCCAATCTCCCGGGCACCGTAAGGAAGAGCGCTCATCTGGATGCCTCCTGGCTTCCAGGTTGCCGAGCTCAGCCTGGCGCTCGCCATCCCGTCCGTCTTCACACCACCTCGGGCCTGCTTCCATCTTCTTTGCCTCCGTGGTAGCAGCAGCCGTGTGACCCTCTCCCACCAAATGCCTGGATTATTACAGTTATTCAGGCAAAGCAAGCCCTAAACCGCTGACCGGTCACGAGTCTAGGGAACTGCCCTGGTTGGAAAGACTACGAGGTATCCACACTGACTCAATAATCTTTTGAAGGGGATTTATTTTTATACTTTTTTTTTTTGGAGGTACGTAATCTCTTCTCTGAATTCCGACAACATTCTTCAAAGAAAATTGGATAGCTGATGAGTCCGCCACGGCTTCGTGACAACTACAACGAGCCCCGAGTTCAACATATATCCATCTCAGGGCAGCATGCAAAGTGCGTGGGATTATCCAACACCACAAGTGTGATTGCTTGCGATACCCGCATCGCGCTACCCCGCCGTGAAGGTGTCGTGTTCCGCATCCCGGATCGCCATTCTAGCTCACCATTTGTCAGGAGGGGCCGATGGATAGAGGCAATAGATTCATGTGGAGCTGATTTTTAGTAGTATATCTTGCTTGTTGGCAATGAGAAAGGTCGTCAATCAAAATATAATAATTTGAGAGTATTCTCACCGACTAGTTGCACTCCACCAAACAAGAACAGGCTGAAGGGTCTCTGGCCATTTTTTGACACCGGAAAGGATCGGATTTGCAGAGTTCAAACTAAGGACGATTGTTGCTCTCTTTGTGCTCTAATCGGTATCCATGCTCGGTCGCAACTCCAGACATCCAAGTCACTAGGCGCACTGTGCAGAACATCCACACTGTCATCTTTCTTAGAGCATTGCTAAAGACACGCCTCCGAGACAACCTAGATACCCTCCGCTTTTAGTAACCCCCCTTCAGACCCCAGTTCATGCAGGAGGCCAACTGGCGCCCAGGACCTGGAACCCTGGCCTCGACTTGCATATCGAGCCCCTCATCAATCACCAGCTTGTTCTTGGACTTGAAAAGTTGAAGCCGAGATGGATAATATCGAGTTGTGAACATTGTTGCTGTACCTCTTCAGGCGAAAGCGAACTCTCTGCCCACACAAGCTTGAGCATAGTCTTCAATTGGGTTACCAGACTCGACGTAACTGAGACCCGGTCTGTTCTGAGCTGGGCAACCCCACTCAACACAAATTTATTATTATTCAAACTCCGGATTGTTTTGTGAGCTTTTTATATTAAAAAAAAAAAAGATCGAGGTTCCATCGTTGATGGATTTGGCTTACTCCTTGTCATCCCAGCAAGCCCACTCACACCGAGTGGGCAAACTTGACAGCATGACCAATTGCATCGGAGCACGCAAGCCCCTCTCACAACCTCACCCGATTCGGTGCCCTCCTTTGACAGAGCTCGAGTCGTCAAACGGGATGCGAGCCCCTCTCTCTGTCTTTGACCAATGGACGAGATCACCGGATCAATCATTTGTGAAGGAAATATCCTGCCCAAGTGGTCGGTTCCTCAGTTCCAAGAACTTCTGGACTTTTGAAGAACCCCACTATCTACGCTACACTAAAAAAACCACGCCGCCTCATTTGAACAGTTGGATCGCTTTTCACCGGTGCCAAGCTGAGATCTAACCGGCGATTTGTTTGCTAACTTTTTCTTTTTATTTTTAGGAGGAGAAAAGGAGAAAAAGAAGAGATAATTTTTTCCCCCTTTATAATACGGCACAGGGGCATTTCCCCTCGGTCTCGACTCTGTGGGAAACTGACAGAGATTCACACTGTGGACTTTCCAACTGTTTATTACTTTTTGGACTTCTCACGTATACTTAGATAGCATGACGACCAAGTGTGACACGCATCTTTGATTTTTGTTATCCATTTCGTACACTGTGCATACAAATCGAGTTGAATCCAGCCATTGGGGCAGGCCACTAGCCAGGCACAACATGACAACGAATTTAAAGTAGGGCTGTTGGTGTTGTGCCGAGCCGTTGAAAATCAACCACATACTTGTATTCTTTTTTATTTTATTTTTTCACCTCTTAAGACTCCCCCAGTCATAATAAACCAATGGTTTATTATACCGAGCCTGTACAGCACAGAAGGTCGTGTTTGAGTGCCGTACTAGGCTTTTTTGGTTCACATCTCACAATGGAACGCTACATTTCTAGAAAACAAAGTTCCGAGATTTTTAGACAGGGCATCAAATTGATGAGCTGAGGTGAGACAGGAGGATCGTAGTTACCACTGAGGATTTAGGAGAGAGCTGCAACTCTGGGCATCAATATGTTCTCCATTTTATCCCAATGGTACGCTTCCCTCTCCTTTGTTTTCTCACGGCTTCCATGCCTGGATGCCCTATGCCCCGTTTGTGGAACAGCAACAACAAGATGTGTAGCATCCTGACAAAACTGGGGTACGGCGTAGAAAACGAAGATATAATAAAACCATAAGCTGAGAAAAGACGATGAAAAATTAATCCGCAAGCCTAATAAAACCCCAAGATGATTTTCAATTGGTTCCGCCCACCAGTGTCGGTTCCCTAGGAATGCACAGTACCTTTCAGGTATCCTAGTATAACCTAACCAGGTGTTCATACAGATCATCTGGCCCGTTACAATCCAACTGGAACGGGGAGAAAGCGAGGGAAGCAAATGACGTTGTTTTTAGGTCCCACCTGACCAAAACCAAGGAACGGCAGCACAACGCACAAAAACGGTCAGGGGACCGGCCAAGCGAAAGCAGGAATTGAATTCAATGATTGTTATGCATTGAAAAAAAAAGGTTTATCCTCATCAGTGGATACAGCACTATGTAGATTCTTAAAAAAAAAAAAAAAAACCTGTTTATTGGTCTTTTGTGCCTGATCGAGCCGAAGATAGGTATCCGGGAAAGATCGAAAATCGATCAAGATTGTTCAAGCAATCCCATTTTTCCCCCATGATCTCCATTTCTTCAGTGCTTCTCCACCCCGTAGCTTTCCCTCGGATGTGCACATCCGGAAAATGATTGGTGACTGTCCCCCGGTCCCCGCAAGAATATCCACACACACTGTGACACTTTTATTCTTTGCTCCAAATTCTCGGACAAACCTTATTCGCAGCAGTCCAGACCTTTTTTTTTTTTTTTCCCTTCAATTGATCGGCGATCGTTCTGGAGGAGGCTACATTCGTAAAAAAAAAAAAAAAAATTTAAAAAAAAAAAAAAAAAAAAAGAGAGAGAGAGAATAGTAAAAAAAATTGATAGTAAGGGAATTGATCCAATGATAAACCCATAATTCACTACCTAGGTAAGATAACATCCGATAACCCAGCACTGCACGAGCGGCACGTAAAAATCCGGACGATCAGCCGCTGTTTCCCGTCTCTGCTTGAACTCCACAGGGCTGCGTTTTTGTTGGTTGTTGGCAGACACCTTATCCATTGATCAGCGACGGGAGATGTTCACTTTAGGGGGGCGGAAAGGGGAGGTTTCCTCAATTGTAAAAGAAAAATCTTAGTTCCAATTAAAAAGTGGGTCCGTAGTAACTGATCATCATGATGAAAAACCTTTTGTCAAAAATTTCCACCCAAGAAGAAAATGAAACTGCAACAAATTACCATTTGGTTTATTATAGAAATGTCGTTCTGCTCTTGTTCTTTAAGCTGGGCGGGCTGTCCGTCGGTCCGGGGGAACAAACCAACCCCCCCCCCTCCCCCCAAAACCAACCAAATTTCCAAATGGGGAAATTCGCAATTGGTGATTAATACTAGGATAGGGGAATGGAAAATGAGCCACCACTTTTGAGGCTATAGTTATACCGCATTTTTCCATGTTGAGGTGGAAAATAAAATAAAATTCCTACCACGCCCAGAATCTCTAACGAACCGTAAATAGGTTTAAACGAACGGGTTTTTTTGCCTTTGCATTCTTGTGGCGTTCAATAATCAATTTTGGACTCCTGCGTACGTGCTTTACTTTTCGCAGCCACCATCAGATTCATCATTCATCGGTTTTGGCGCGGATGATTATCAATCTGCGGTCGACGGCTTCTCTTGAGAGCAGTCAGTCGATCCAAAACTATACTAGTATAGGTAAGGTAGGTAGGGCTGGAGGCATGGTGTTAGGTAGGTAGTTTGGGGGTGTGGGATGTCATGTCATCTTGTTTCATGCGGAAGAGGGAGGGGAGGGGGGAGTGCAACCGTCACGGTCCGAGAGAAGAAAAAAAAAACCCTATCTTGTCATACTTGAAAACTGATGTGTGAAATTCCAATCCGTTAAAAGTTTGTTCATTCCCAGGGCGGTGGTACCATGAGGGGAAACTAGACTATGAAAGTCTTGGCACGGGGTAAGGAGGATCCTTTTTTTTTTTATGTGAGATAAGAGACTTGTGTAAGTGAACAGGTGGGATGATAAGCATCGAGTATCTTCAAGGCTGGATCATGACGAGTGTATGGGGGTTAGTTTCACCTCTTCATTTTGATTTTGATTGGTAAACAAGATAATTCTCAGAATCCCAGATTATTTTTTTGAAATCAATTACATTTGATTTTTTTTTTGCTCTAAGAAAACACCCGTTCGTCCAGTCTCGACTGATATCACAGAACCATGTCTTCTGAAGTCTTCCGCAAGGTGGGTCGCGGCGGTGCGGGGAACTTCTTCAGCAAGAAGGACGTCGAGGAGGTGGAAGAAGCTGCTGTTGCAGCAGTAGCTGAGGTACGCAACTTGATTTTTATTTTCTAGTTTAATTATCTTTGAAAACCGTGTATTTCACACTTACGGTGCCTATTTTACTTTTTCCAGGATATCGAGGCGCAAAACCACACTGCCCCTCTAAACAAGACCACTACAAACACCACCGTCTCCCAGCCAGCCCCCTACTCCAGGGCAGGTCGGGGTGGCGCCGGAAACTTTTACGATGCAGACTCCACGGCGGCCTCAGCACAGCAAGAGCGGGACGATGCAGAGCGTACAAAGGCTGCCGTAGCAGCTAGTATCGCTGCGAAAGCAAAGAGTCACGTTGGCGGGGGCTTCGGTGGTGGGAGAGGCGGTGCCGGGAACTGGATGGCCAAACATGAGATGACCGAGGAGGAACAAAAAGAGGAGGAGCAAAAGAAGGATATATTAGAAGACTTGGAAATGAGGGTGCTGAAGGAGGTTGAACAGAGTCTGGCGCCACCGAAGGGGGTATATACCCGGCCCAGGGCGGAGAAGAGGGATGAGGATGAGTTGTAATTGAGAGATGGAACTAGCGTTTGGTTTACCTTTTTTTTTAAAAAAAAAAAAAAAAAAAAAAATTCTTCTTCCAATATCTAGAGTAATCGCCGTTTCGTAACTATTATCTAATAAACTCAACGCCTTCATGATATTGCTGTTCTGAGAAAATAGTCCATTAAAACAAGAACCTAATCATGAGCTTGTGAACTGATCGTATGTCATACGTAATACGGTAACTTACAAGCGCCCCCGCTCCCCCAAGTCTACCTAGGCTTTTACCAAAATCGGATAACTCAATATTTCCCTTTCCAATACCTGCACGTAACATAAGGTAATTACCATCATCCCACACTGACAGCGGCAAATCCCGATCCGCTACCTTAAACCGCGCTCTCTCTTTTGCCTTCCCGCAAACCCTCCAAAAAAAAAAAGTTTCCAGCAGAAAAAAAGCGACCGGAAGCCAACGTCATCACGACCATCGCTCACCCCGAGTGCAAAAACTTCTTCAAACCGCCGCCTCGAAACAACTACCACCTCTCCGGATCTATCACAACCCCAAAAATGGCATCAGCACTCGCAATCGGCGCCGGCGCAGCAGTCGCCGCCTTCCTCGGCCGTGCCGGTCTCGTCGCCTGGCGCCGGTCCCGCGGCGGTGCCGGCGCCCTCGGGCAAGCATTCTACAAGGGCGGTTTCGAACCTCGCATGACCAAGAAGGAAGCTTCCCTGATTCTCTCTCTTTCGTATGTTTTATTTTCCTCCACCCCACGTGTACAAAATAACTACATATATTGTCCTCTCTACTTTTTCCCCAGAAAACACCACCCCCCCCCCCTCCCCTACCCAACAACGGAAAGTTTATTGATTCTTTGCCTTGCTAAACAAAAACATAGTGAATCATCAATAACAAAAGACAAGGTCCGCAAGGCCCACCGAACAATAATGCTCCTCAACCATCCCGATCGCGGCGGGAGCCCTTACCTGGCGACAAAGATCAACGAGGCCAAAGAGTTTTTGGAAAAGACTACTTCTTAATAAAATATATACGAAAACATTTATGATTAAATTCATCGCACTCACGAACAAAAATTATGTACAACAACACCAACAACAACAATAACCAGTGACCAACAAACAAAACGAAAAGAAAAAAAGAAAGAAACACGAGAAAAGAACTTGCATTTTTAGCATGGGAGTTTATGGGAAATGTTTTCAAAGGGATTCATCCTATCCGGTTAGGCTGATGGATGAACTGGACGGACTGAGAGGCAGTCAGTGTAGGAATCGAAATCAGCAGTAGAAAGCAGATGGAGAAAGCTTTGTGTATTTGTATACTTGAATGGTCTGGGCGGCGAAACAAAATACCTTTTGTGCCTTGAAACAACGATACTTGCCTCAGAGGGTACCCTGATTATTGGGGGGTTGATTTGGTCGGTTGACTCTGCTCTAATATACTATTTAAGAAGCATCAGAAGCCTGCGAGTGACATTGTGAACTGTATCCCATTTATATGCTAGGCATTCGCTTTATATTCGCTTCTCATTGATGTTAGCTCTGTGTAGAGTTGCTGCAATGAACACCGCTCGCCACGGCAATGATAACAATGCAGCCTCGAAATCTAACCTGTCCGGATGAACCTTTCAAGATCTTTTCACCATCTTCCAATGCTTCGATATCTGAGGAGCTCCGCTCCCGCATTCTTTGGCCCTATTTACTTCCCCGTGATGTCTTCTAGCTGCTCCGGATTCCAGCGAGGCCCTTGGGGTTACCGCCATCTGTGTCCTCACCGCCGCTGCTCCAACCCTCCTTTTCACGAAGCTCGGCAACCGTGACATGGCTAGAAAAAAGAAACAAGTCAGCAAAAGCTTTGCAATCTTAGGGCGCAGTATGTGTGGCTTACCCCTTCGTACGTCCAGAGACGGCACTCTCTAGACTCATGATCCGCTTCTTGACGGCAAGTCCTAGCATGGCACGCAAAGTATAAACCGCGTCGTTGCCAGCATTGTGCAGATATCGGTAAGGAATGTCCAAATAGCCCAGAACCCTCTCGAGACTACAGCTGTTGTTGCTGCGCAGGATGTACTGGTGCATCTCTTTGCTGTCAATAACATCAATGACATTACTGGCAGCAAAAGCGTTGTAGCCAATGGTCTGCAGATACTTGATATCGGCTGCGGACTCATGAAAGACGAGCACAACAGGACGCGGCTCCGAGTTCAGACCAGACGGACTCATTGTTGCGTGATCGATGGTCTCTTCAACGAATGAGGCGATATCCGACTGCTTCATGAATTCTGTGTTGCTATAATCCGGGTTAGCCTGCACAAGCTCTCCAAAGAACGGGTAAATCAAGAAAGGCGTACCCAAAATCAAATTTGTCGGCACATCCTTGAACCCACTTTGAGTTCACAGCCCATGCATTCTCTTTCACGCGAATATGGCGAGCCTCAATCAGCGAGTGCCAGGCCTTGCCGTTTTCCCCAGGAGCAATGCCCGAGAGTCTGGTAGCATCCAGTACAGCGATTCCGACCTCGGTGATAAGATCTTGGTTGAATTCGTAAGCCTCGATGTCGATACACACAAACAGTACGGAACCTTCCGGCTTTGCGGCCATTGGTTGGTCGAGGTCAAGCATCGTAGGCTGATTCCCACCCGCGACATACTCTCCGTTCTTCTCGCGGAGACCTAGGTACCGCTGAGTGCGCTTCACCGCTCGGCCCCACTCTCTGTGTGCGATTGTTCGCTTGTAACGGTTTTTTTCAGATTTCTTGGGCTTGGGCGATGCCTTTTCGATCATCTGAAGGATATCCAGTAGAGCATCGCGTCCATAATGAGACACGTTTTCGAGGTCATCCTCTGGGTTCGGGCTTGGAATACCTTCGTGAAGAAGGGAGCTGAACCGACCCGCCGTATCTGAACGGCCGAGGAACCGCGGGCGAGGACCATTGCCAGCTCCAAACCTGAGCTTAAACTTGTCTGAGTTCTTGCCCGGGGGGATGGTCAGGTTGATCTCGAGTTTGGCATTGACAACGTCCAGGAGATGCTCAAATTGGTAAGTAGGCACAAACAAAACGGGCCCATTGTCCGGACCTAGTTTGGTTGGCTGGTGAAGGTAGAAGCTGACAATAAGATCAACAATCGAAACCCAGAAACACCAGTGTGATAAGCAAATTCAAAACTTACAGGTCCCAAATTCGATTCTGGTGGAGACCTTCGAGCGTGAAGTAAGGGGCAGCCTAATAAAATGTTAGTGCACCCTATCTGCATGCAGATATCGCGTCTACTTTTGAAGCTCACTTACCCTCTCACCATTTTTCTTGCCAACAAACATGTCACAATACTGGCTGACGAGTTTCCATGGCGCAAAAAGATCGTCTTCGTGGGCTGCGTCGCCAACAGCAAGTCCCGTCTCTCCCCACGCTAGTCCTTCCTTCTCCAGCTCCGCAGCGCTCTTCAAGACATCCGGTACGTCAGCAGCGAGTGCGTGAGCCTTGTTGAGCTTGTAAGGACGGTCCCAGTCGTCGTAATGGCGAGTAGTGTTCTTTAAGTTGTGAGCGGTTGGCACCAGTCCACCAGTCTCATCATCTGAATCGACGTTCGTAGAGGGATCGTGCACTACGTTATCCCAACCATCTTCAGTAACGCCAATGTCGCGCCAACTGGAGGGATCGAATCCTTGGAAAGATGTAGGGTCGCCACCGGAGAGGGCAATCAAGTTACGGAGGAATTGAGCGTCCTCCTCACGCTGAAACTCGTCAAGATCTGCATGCTCCATGCTGTTCAGATCTGTTACGCTGATAACCTAGCTTCTTGTCGTTAATATGTGAAGGCCGGGATGGGGAAAACATAGATGGGGTAGGTGGTTAGGTGGGTAGGTTTAGATAAAAAGAAAGATAAGTGAGGTATAATAGGCTTGATCCGCTGCAGCCTTTGGACTTTCTTGTGCTGGAGAAAAAAGAGGGTTGGGAATTGCAATACCTCAATAATCAGGAGGATTGAAGTCTGATCTCTCAGGGTAAGGAGTTGATCAGAGATAATTAAATAGGATGGCCGAATCTGTGGGGCATCAAATACGCTCTGCAAATGTGCGGAGTGAATATAAGGTCTACTCCCTGGGTGAATAGACCTCGGGGGCGCTGAGCGTCTTGAAAATTGAAGGTTGGGGAAAAATTGATGATTGAGAAAAAGTTGGAGTTGTGAGTTGTGAAAGTGGGTAACGGATTCAGTTATGAGAAGCCGCTCGAAGTGGCAGCAAACTACTCTACTTTGATTAAAATTCAATCAGCTGATTTTCGATGAGCAAAATGGGGAAAAGAAAACCAGAAAAAAAAAAAAAAAGTAAGGAAGGAAGGAGGAGGGCAGGAGTGGCGGCCTAATTTGAGTGGTCCAAAGGGGACAAGAGCAAACAGATCTACTTGTAGATGCCTATTTGTTCGGATGAACAAGAGCGCAACCTGGGATCCAGTTGGTGGCTTCCATTACTAGAAAATCGACCGAATCAATCTTACACACCTGTGTGCACTTGACTTGATCTCACAATCCGCTACTCAAGTCGTCACCTTGTAATTATCGCTATTGTTTACTCTAGGGCTCTTCAGAAGTAAATGCGTGGTCAAGTAAACAAATAATGCGGGGTTGTTAGTCACTCAAGCGTGAGAAGGAACACTTGCTCGGCATGAATTAAAAATGTAGTGGGGCCCAAACGTCTCTGCCCAAGACCTCTCGACTCACAGTCGAGCAGAAGTATCCGTGGATTTCAATGGAACACAATTGCATGTATGAATCGGCCAGCAGAGGGATTAGGCTCTATACACGCAGTGCTGTCTACCTAGGCACCAAAAGCTCAGTCGGTAATTACAAAGTAGAATATGATACGAATCATCAATGGCTGCCTGTCAATACGCAACAGATGATGCATGAATGTTTTCTGACCTTATGACACCTTCTAGATAAATACCGAAAACCTGCAAAATTCAAATTCCAGAATTTTCCCGCGTATCTTTTTATTTTTAATTATTAATCTCATTGAACCAAAACCGCCATGCAACCGACGAGACCCCAAGAATTGATCTTTGCATCTATCGCTTATCAAATCCCATGCAAGCAAATCACCGCACAAACTGCCCTGCAAGTCAGCACAATCATCGTATCACACAAACGCTGAATGTCATGGAAAACAACTCACAGCTTTGGCATCAGCTTCGGTAATATCCGACATCTCGGACTCCATCTTTGTGACAAGACCCAGCTTGCCCGCAATAATGTACTTGAACCACATCTCTCGGCGATCGCCACCAAGCTCTCCACTCAAGAGGCTCTTCTTCAACGCTGTTAGGAACTTGTTGTACAGGTTTGGAAAGTCGTAGCCGATCAGTTCCTCCCGCAATACCCGGATGTTCTCGGCCGCTCGATTATAGAACAAGTCGGAGAAGCTGTCGGTGATAAGCTTCCGAACGATATCTCCCATTTGTTTGACGGCCTTCTCGATCGTCTCGTCGTCTTCTGCCGTCGCAAGAGCCTGCTTGAACTCTGGAATAGCATTCTCTGGAGAAATGACTGTGCGCTTAGACTCTCCCAGGAGCGAGTCGATATCGAGACCTGAAAGGGGTTTGACAACCTCCTTTTTGCCGCGTCCTTTGGCCTTCTCCGGGACTATTTGACATCACGGTTAGCACTGTTCTTCGATAACACTGATAATCAGAAAGAGCATACCCTTTTTGACTTCAGCAGCATCAATCAAAATATCGATCTCCTGCTTTGCTTTCTTGATCAGCTTCTCAGGTGGCTTGGAGAAGCGCAGCAGAATCTCAGCTGGAGGACCAATGGGCGCCTCGGGATCTACGGCGCGGACCCTGATTGCCTGGCTGATCCGGTGAATAATGGGATTATAAACTTCATCGACGGGTGCGTAATCCACCGGGTTGCTATCACCGTGTTAACAAGGCACATCGAATCGAAGTCAATGAAGGTGGCGTCATACCCATCCTCGTCCACATCAAATCCAGACAGTTCCATCGCATCAACAAAGTCGCTCATAGCCTCTTTCAAGTCATCATTCGGGAGGAGTCGATGCTCTTTGAGAACATTACCGGTCACGGTGAGCACCTTGTCCAGTGGGGGAAACTGATAACTTCGTACATCCTCTGCGAAAGGGAGCGGGATGTCATACAAACATTCAAACTCGTCTTCAACACCAGGATTGGGTTTGAGCAGGAGAATTTGAACTTGAGCATGGTCTTTTTGGACATATCTCGCGACAGCGTACGACTCAAGCTCGTGCAGGGCATGGATAAATGCCGAGAGGCCTAGCTCCGCTTCCTCGTTCATTTTTTGAGCCACGATCAGACCCGTTTCGCCCATATTGAGAAACGGGGTGTAACTGTCAAAGGGAATGAAACCGATGATGCTGAAGCCCTTTTGCGTCTCGTACTTGGTGATCGACATATCCGATTCGCTGAATGGCACAACGGTGCGACCGTATTGATAGCCCTTTGCCAGTTCCTCGAAGGGAACGTCTAATTTACCACCTGGAGCGTCCGGGTCATTAACCCTGTACGTTCGCATGTGCTTGACGTTTGAGAACTCTGTGCCGCCCATCTCGACATCTTCATCCCGTTGGGTTTGCGTAAACGCGCTGCGCTCTGGGTTGATGACCACGGTGGTTGCCGAGGGTGGTGCAGCTCGTTTGGTCTTGAAGTAGCGCTCAACGTGGATGCTGATGGCACTCTCGTACTTGCTGGGATCTCCGAGAGTGAGAGGGCCATCATATGCCTTGAACGGCCGGACTGGCTTGATTCGAGGAATCGACAGTTCCTCAACAGCTTGTTGCATGGTGCCAAAGACGCCATCTTTGCAGGCTTCTACTAGCCTCCGGAGGGTGTTTTCGTTGTTTCGCTTGGAAGGGTTGATATTCAGAGTCTGACAGCTAGGGATGGATATACTGGGGAAATAATGGCTTACCTTTGATGACGACTTGTCTTCTTCCTTAAAACCGTAGTCGGGATCATCAAAGTCAACACCGATGACCACAAGCTCGATGTTGCTCTCGTTGAGCTTTTCGGCAACTTCCTCGGGGCCACCGTCGTCATCGATTGGCGACTCGCCATTCGTAACCAGGATGATCCTCCGTTTGAACTTGAGCTTCTTGGTAAACTCGTTAATCATGTCCATTGCAACCACGACGGCCGAGATTGCGTCTCCGGAGTGCGCTCTACACGGCTGAACCCTCGATCTAAGTTCTCTGAGCTCTGTCATGGTCATGGGGCCAATCTCTTGAAGAACCGAGATGTTGTGGTACCCCCCAAGCCCCTCCTCGTCGTGCGAGTTGTTAGTTTCATCAGTGTTGAGTCCCACAAATCCAATGGTCCATGTCTTTCTGCTGGCCGCGACGGTCGTTGATATCTTGTCCCAAACATAGCGCATTCCAAAGTCGAGATCAGATTCATCGCGACCGTTATGACAGTCGGCCATGGACTCGCCAAGGTCGACAATATAAACAGTTGCCTCCTTGTCGGCCATTTTTACTTGTTGTGGCGTGTCCTTTATGTGATTTAAAAAAAAAAAAAAAAAAAAAAAAAAAAGAAAAAGAATAAAGACGGGAAGTTTATTATCAGGGTATCTCACTAATGGAAGGTTGCAGCTAGTTTCTAGGCAGCATCGTGGAAAGGATCCGCGTTTGGTTGGATGCGGGATCGCTGCCTCGCGTGTAGGCACATGTTCTCGCGTCACAGCAATTCAACCCCTGTTCGACTGCTACTTGGTGCTTGGCCTGCCGCTCCTGCTAGCCCACCCCACACTGAGGTAGTCAACAAGGTTCCCCACAGTAATTGATGTGAGTGTTTGAATCTTGGACATCTGCAAACCGCTTGATGAAATCCATGAACAGATTTCATGAATGACTTTGATTGCCCGTTTTGATATATGTATGTAGCATGGTTTGTAAACTCAAGGCCCATGCGGCGTCTGTATTTACGTATCCCAAAAAACAACATTTCTTGCCCAGCTCCCGACTCTCAACTCCCAATATATTGTTACTTTTCCTTGCACAGCTCATGTGTGCTACTCCTCACATCATGACCATCAAACACCAACAATTCAAGCAATCCTCCCAGCCAAATGAACTCCATATCCGACAAGCGCCACGAGTTCCCCCAAGTTCAGCAAGCTCGAAACCCCATGCAGAATCGAGAACTTTTTGTTCAGCGCCTGCATTTCCTCGGAATGCGGCGGATCATCGTAGGCCTTCTTGCCGTCTTTTTTTTCTGTTGATATCGTTTTAGCATTTCATCAACCAACTTTTTTTTTTTTTTTTTTGGCAGCCTTCTAATATCATCCTCATTCTCATTTTGTCCCCTTTTTTCCTTCTTTCGTCAAAATCTGCCTCTCTTATGCCAACCCTCCTCACCATTCCCCCGACCCCTCAACGTCTCTCTCTCTCTCTTTTTCTTTCCTTTTTTCTTATCATCTCCCAAGCACACTTGAAAATCAATTGGTAATAGAGATATATTTTTAAAAACATACCTTGTACCCTCCTCTCGTCCATGCACCTCGTAGTCTCCGGTCCAACCACCACCAGATTCGCCAACCCGCAAACCACCGACAACCCGAGCGGAGCAATCACCCCCTTCCCGTTCGCTCTTACCCCGCCCAGCCCGCCAGCGAACCCGAACGCGTTCCTGCTGGCGGGGTAGGTAACCGCCATGAGAACCGGCAGCGCAGTCTGCAGCCCAAAGTATATCGGAAAGATCTTGGACATTAGCGAAGCGAAAAAGGATCGAGGCAGGACTCTGTACGAGACGATGCCGCCGATGAACGTGTGGAAGACTGTCGTGCCGAGGAGGGTTGAGTACGAGAGAATATGGGTTAGCGTTGAGATGGTCATTGTTTTGACGGGGTTATCTTTAGGTTTTAAAAGTTGAGTGGTGGGATGTTGATGAAAAGAAGGGGTTGAGATTGTGAAGATAGGGAAGTGGTGGTTTGATGTTGGAGAAGGTGGGGCATTTGTTTTGGTTTGTGGTGCTCCATCGTGATCCACCCAATCGTCATGCTGCGTGGGGTGTGCCCCTCTTTCCGGCAGTTGAAGATCTTGGCAATGCATTTTTTGGCGGGTCCCTTACCACGACAATGGATGGCAGTGGATTTAATCAAGCTGCAGTAACTATGTATTACTGTACATATATAAACAAACCTCCTGAATGGATACCTACCGATGTATCCATAAAAGACAGCCAAACGAAAAGTTTGAGGCATAGAAAAGTAACATCACAATTTGGCATTTGAAATCATAGAAATATTCGTTGACGAAGTGTCGATCCAAGCCAAGCGGATCATGGATCATTTCCAGGCGCCGTGCCTCTGCTGTTCGTTCTCTGTTTCAACCTTTTGTTTGTTCGTCGTCACACCCACGGGCTCAATACGGAGATGAATCTATTGTTTTATGATACCTATGTAATTATATATGGTGTTGCCATTTTGGCTTAGAATTGCAGGCAAGAAAAAGAAAAAATTGTATGAGAGAGATTACAAAATCCAACGGAGGCAACCCTGTACAAAGGTAGAAGGCTCCTTTACTTGAAAAGCTTATAAATACACCAAAAAAGAGCTGTTCGCTATTTACCCTTTCCCTAAAACAGCACAAAAAAAAAAAAAAAAAAAAAACGGTAACGCTGGTGTGCTGAATTTATCAAATTGTTTTGAAGGATACTGAAAGAACAAATGATTGCCACCATAAAGAGCTGTGATAATAAGAGGAAATAAACTTCAAAAAAAAAGATAAAAAAAAATAAAAAAATAAAAGGTTTCGCAACCCTAGACAGTAAGATGTGTCTTTCTCCCTTTTGATACGCCTTCGCCGCCCTTGTATGATAAAAATTCTCAATACCCCATCCGCCCGCTGCTTTCTAGTTTTTTTTTTACTGATATCAGCCTTCCATCCTTTTCCCTGCCCCTCTGGAAGCATTGTTTTCCTTAGCCACCCAAGGTCGCTGTTTTTCCCACCTTTGGTTTCGCCCCTTTTCCGCCATTAATGCCCCCAGATGATTTTGTCAACTCATGTGTTGAATTGTTGCGAACCGACTATCGTCCTGCAAGGTCCAACAGCTTTCGCTTAGCTTCCTCCAACTCGCGCCGCCGAGCCTCGGTGTTAACGGGCTGTTGGGTCTGCAAGCCGGCGTCCCTCGCATTCTTGACATAGTGACTGAGAGTCCATTTCCCTGGCTTACGAGCAAGGAGCTCGTCAAGGGTGGGTTCTTGCTCTGGCTTGGGAAACTGACGAGAGAGGGGGTCCGTTGTGTGCTTCACTCTGCCTGGAACAGGCGCCGGTGTTGGGAGCGGAGTCAGGTTGGAGGTAGTGGATGCGCGAGGAATGGTTGGCCGCGAAAGGTTGAGATCGGATGCGGTGGAGGATGCGTCAGAAGAAACAGATGATGACATGGAGGGGCTGCGGTGCACACAGGTGCAGCACTGGTGGGGGCTGAGGTGGTTGTGCGAAGCTGACTCCTCTGGGAAGTAGCTGGCGCTCACTCCTGAGTCTGGACTGCCGGTTCCGGTGGGCGGCGCGGAGAAGGTCGAGTCAATGGCCGACTCCGTGGGCGACGAGAGCGGCGGGGCCGTAAGGTTGTCACTGTCTTTGGTTTGAGACATGGTTGTGTCGTTGTCAAGATGCTGTGGTGGCGAGGTTGGGCGAGAAGAAGGTCTGTCGGAAAAGAACAAGAACTGAAAGGGGTTTTTGATTGAGAACCGCTTCATCTTGGAGATGGGTGTGCGAGGTTAATTCCCCGCGCGTGAACAAGTTTTGTAAACCTAAAAAAGAATAAAAATTTGCCCGCTGGGTCTGACTGACTCCTCTGTGGCCGCGTGAGTTTTGAGCGTCGAAGCTTGTTGAATTCTGAAATTTGACGGATTGTCCCAGGGATATCCTTTGAACTTTGCTGCTGGGCCCCAAGGAATAAATACAAAAGTAGTCCAGATGGAACCGCTTCGGCGCCGGCAGGAGGTGGATTCCAGGTTCTGAACCCCCACGCGTTGCAAGGGGGGCCCACTGTCCTCTAGACTGACGCTAGGATGGCTTGTTGTTGCGCTGACAGCTCGCAATGGACAAACCGAGTGGAGTTTGTAAGCAGGTGTGTCTGTGGAAGGGGCTGAAGTTTGGTCGCTGGTTGGGTGTCTCGTGATGCGAATACCCAAAGAAGTTGGTCAACTGGATAGCGCTGGGTGGCTGCGGGAGAACCTGAATATCTGTTGGGGGCAAAACCTGAACGCAGCCAGGAAGCCCAGGTGGATGCTTGGGCGTGAAGAGTGGGATGAAGTGGGCGGGTGAAGCTATCGTGTTCGTTTGTCGTGACTCGGTTATACGAAAGCCGGTGTAAGTCAAGAAATCACCGATCAGCCCAACGAATTCAGGGGACGTCAAAAGTTACAAGGTCCAAGGGGTCTACAAAGCGTCAGAAACGTCGGGGGAAAGAGGAGAGAGAGAGAGAGAGAGAGAGAGAGAGAGAAAGAGAGGGAAAAAAAAAAAAAAAAAAAAAAAAAGAGACAAGTTGAGGTGATTCTGAATAGAAATATGTGGAAATATAATTACTAGCTCTCCTAGGGTAATGAAGATGAGACTCCATTGCCGCCCTCATTTTCGTCCCATTGTTCTCCGCCCGTTGTGGTCAGAGACAGGCAGACCAGGAACTCTCCTGCGAACACACCTTAACCTTGGCCGGGACCAGGGATCCGAGAGTGAGTCCATCTGACCCAGATCTCATCTCCCCATCTCCCGCGATGATCAAAGTCCACTACAATAGTATGGCTTCACCCCGGGGTTTCGTCAATGGAGTTAGAAATGGAGATGATGTGGTCTCCGTCGGCCGGGGCCTCCGAAAAGCTGATTCTAAAGTCGCCATTAACAAAAGCCCCAAATTGGGACCATTTTTAGGTCCGCCCTTCAAAAGGTTGGCCTGGTGTTTGTTCATCATGGATAGCTTCGAAGACCCCTCCCACCCCCGCGTTTGAAACGGGCACCTATACTGCTAGGAATGTTTTCCACAAGCGAGACCGGCGAAGCGAAAGCCACGCGAGGCTGCTGCAATCTCACGCAGCTGGGCCCGAGGTCATGCGGGCCCTTCTGGAATATGGGTCACTCAATTAGCTCCATCCCGCTTTAATTAGCGCGCGGGGTGCCCCTGTCGAGGCTCCAAGATGCTGACCGGGCGCGCGGGATAGCTTGCATCTGCCACCGGATGGGAGGCTTAAACAATTCAAATCGATGCCCGCTCCGAGTGGCGGGATGGCGTCTTGCCTGCCCTTGTGTGGGTATCACTGCAGAATGCGTTTGCCAATTTGTCAAGCATTTTGCTTGATTTCAGCTGTTGAAGATTGCTGCAGAACGCCCTTGACAGGATGCACAGTGATGTCAATAAAATGATAAAGACGTACTCCGTAGGTAATTGCACAAATAAAGTGTGGAGGACCGATCACATGGAAAGCAGTGCTAAATGTGGATCACCCACAAAGTAATTTACACCGTTCAATCAAATACGAGGGAAACAATTGATTTCTTTTTTTTTTTTTTTTTTTTAGAAGGACTTGTACTGCTTTCAGAGTTTCGAGATCCACCAATCCACCATAACCCCCTTCTCCGAACATGGCTGTGCGTCGACGACCCTATCCCTCCCCACACCTCTCAGCTGTTGACGTGGTCGTATATTTGCGGCGTTGACGGGTGGTAGTTGGGCCAACTTATGCAACAAAATTTTTTTTCTTTGCAACAACAAGCAGATAAACCCGTTGCTGGCCTCGACCCGCCCGACCCAACCCAAGAGCCCAACCTTGAACTACCGCCAATTCCATCTCCATCGTCCACCAATGCTTCACTTTTGTTTCTTGTTTTGTTCCATCTTCTTGGCGAGCTCGCTGGTGCGGATTACCTTGGGCACCTTGACCCCTGGTCCCTTGTACGACGAGAATCCCAACGGCACAAACATTCCAACCTCTCTCTGATAGTCTCGGTACTCGGGATATTTACCAGAAGTAATGTACTCGGTGAACCAAGTAGAGCCTTGGAAAAGCAAGATGAGGAGGGCGGCTCCGACACCGGCCCAGCTGTACAGCGTCTTGGAAGCGTAGCAGCTCCATTGGTAGAGGAAAAACCAGATGGACTGCTCGGCGGCGAAGTTTGGGTGCCTGCTCCTTCCCCATAATCCGCTAGTGATAAATCCACGGTCCAGGTCAGCTTGCTTGAAGCCCGATGGCACCCTGGACGACTGTTGGTATTGCTTCTTTGCAGACTGGTAGACTGTACGTAAGATTAGAGGTCAGCATGCGTTGGCAGAGAAGAGTAGAAGCAGGCCGAACACCATACCCCATTGTTGGTGATCGGCGATGTACTCGGTGAGAATCAGTCCGAGTTGGATTGACAGGTAGGCGACGTCGGAGCTTGTTATCTCGGGCTCGATTCTAGACGTGAGCAGGATGATGTACGCCGGAGCCGCAATGCTGTAAAGCAATGCACTCTGGTAGAATGAGATGAAAGTCCAGTTGAAGATATGGAAGGCCCACTTTGGGACATGCTGGCGGATAATCTCCCATCTGTAATCTTCATGGCCGATTCCATAGCCGCCCTTCCTCCAATAGTTGAA
The DNA here is from genome assembly GCA_033576145.1 of Cladorrhinum samala. Taxonomy (NCBI): domain Eukaryota; kingdom Fungi; phylum Ascomycota; class Sordariomycetes; order Sordariales; family Podosporaceae; genus Cladorrhinum; species Cladorrhinum samala. The sequence continues at coordinate 95,206 of MU865014.1, read as the reverse complement.
CGTGAGGCGGGCCTTGAAGATATGGTCAGGCATCCATGGCTGGTCAACAAGGCGGGGAGGTGACTCACGCTCCAGACTGTGCTCCAAAGAAGGAGAAGGTCGAGTCGTTTACTCGGGATTCCAGCCAGGCGAGCCCATGCATCAAAGTGGGCAATGTAGAAGGTGGGCAGGAGGCTCCAGAACCGATCAACCTGTGAATAATTGCCGTTGATGTCGGCGGCAACGAGGAACACTGCGCCAAGAATAAGTGAGATGGCAAATCCCGAGATGAGGGGGTTTGTTGTTGCGTAGAGTTTCAGGAAGCTTTCGTCGCCCTTGATGGCATCAAGTAGTCTTGCGGGGAAGCTGTAAAGTTGTGGCAGAAATGGTTCCACCGTCTTTGAGAAGTCGGCGCAATCTTCAAGCGTTTTGATTATCGGTAGCGTCATGGTCACGGTGTTGATTCCGAAAGAAATGAAACAGATGCAAAATTCAATTTTTCTGCGTAGTCATCTCCAGACGGTTCAGAGAGCGATTGATGTTAAATAGCTGAGACGAAGGTGCGTCATCGGCAAGTTGTGTTGTTTGCTCCTCTCAGAATTGGGGGGAACGATGCCAATGTTACAGGACCAGCCCACCGATCGCCTGTGCGCTTGGCTCTATTTATTAGCACACACATCTGTCGGGAATCTTGGATCCGGTACTAGTTGTATCTGGAAATGTATTAAGTTGGGGGACTTTTAATCCAAAGTCGAGATTTCGTCCCCGAGATCGCTAGATGTCCATAAAAATAATCATTTACAAATGGGAAAATTCCATCCGGTGTTGGCATCATCATCAGACAGGTGTTTTGCCCCTCTTGAGGGAAGACTTGGGCTTGAAAATTACATTACAGCTAGCTCCTCAGCTCTAACTGCATAGGTGCATAATACAGACCTCAATCATTGCATATCTCTGGAGCGCGAAACGCGTCTGTGTAATTTTACTCGTCTGAAATTTCACTGTTTCGACTACAACGACCACCACCAGAAAAGCCCATCAACAAACATATAAAAATAAGTTTTCTTGTTTATGGTTGCAACTACCGGGACAGGCCATACAAATCCTTGGGAAATCAGGTAACAATGCTTCAGTTCTCACAAAAAGCCTTCGCTGCATGATTTTCATCTTATGATTTTGACCACAAGCCCGGATTCTATATTGATCAGGGGTGCCGGCGTGTACCTGCAGGTCCAGTTGGATCTTCTGCAGAGAACTTCATCTCGAAGAGCACAAAATGTCTATAGTAGCAGGGATTGTGGGGTTCTTTTATCACGGATCCGGCCTTGCTTAGAGTTACCACCAAAGAGGACTGCAGCAACAGCCCACCACCTATTTAGGCTTCCTCTATCTCCCTTTTCATGCTACTTCACCACTTGCGCTGCCTGTTCCGCACCAGCAGCTGCGTCAAAGCCAAAAGCAAAAACAAAAGCAGCAGACATGGCACGGGGCAGTGTTCTCTGCGTGGCTGAGAAGCCGTCGATTGCAAAGGCCGTCGCAGGCCATCTCTCTGGCGGCCAGTACCAAGCCGTATGTACGTGTCCCAGCACGATGCATTACACCAAGTACTGACTCTCTGTCCAAGGCCAACACCCGGGATCAATACATAAAGAATTACACATTTACATTCGACTTTGGGCCACCGTTGGGAGACTGCAACGTCACCATGACGGCTGTGAAAGGGCATCTGACGGCCACCGAGTTCCCGGCCGAGTTCAAAACGTGGTCATATCCCCCTCCTGACCGTCTGTTTGATGCCCCTATACAGACAGTAATCTCGCCTGTGAGTTTGCACCAACAAGGCACTTCATACTATGATCGCGGCAAGACAAAGACTGATGAGATTATTCTAGGACTCCAAGAACCTTGCCAAGAATATCGAAAGTCAGGCCAGAAACGCACACACAGTGATCATTTGGACGGATTGTGATCGTGAAGGCGAGCACATCGGAGGAGAGATTCGGGATGCAGCCAAGAGGGGAAACGGCAACATTCAGGTGAAACGCGCCCGCTTCAGCAATGTTGAGCGAACCCATATCCTTAGGGCGGCTCGTCAGTTGGTCGCACTCGATGACAAACAAGTAGACGCTGTTGCTGCGCGCATCGAACTGGATCTCAGAACTGGTTACGCCTTCACTCGGTTTCTCACAAACAATCTCACAACCCTAGGAGGGCCCATGGCAGATCTCGTACTGAGCTACGGTGAGCTTCCCCTTCTCCATGCATCATCACCATGGCCTATCTCCCTAACTCCCCAGGTTCGTGCCAATTCCCTACCCTCGGATTTGTAGTAGACCGCTACTTCCGCGTCAAGAACTTCGTCCCCGAAACGTTTTGGTACATCAAAGTAATGCACGAGCGGGAGGGGATGAAAGTAAACTTCAACTGGAAACGCAACCGGCTCTTTGACCGCGAGGCGGTCACCATTCTTTACGAGAGATGTCTCAGGGCCAAAGAGGCCAAGGTTGTCAAAGTCCAGGAGAAGCCTACCAAGAAATGGAAACCTCTACCGCTCACCACCGTCGAGCTCCAGAAGATGGCTACTCGCTTCCTTCGCATGACGGGTCAACAAGCCATGCTGGTTGCCGAAAAGCTCTACAACAGGGGATTCCTCTCCTACCCCCGAACCGAGACAGACCGGTTTGATAAAGCCATGAACCTCCGCGCTCTTGTGGAGAAGCAGACTCCCGACAATCGATGGGGCCCCTTTGCACGAGAGTTGGTAAACGGTAACTTCCAACAGCCCAGGCAAGGCAAAAATGATGACAAAGCCCACCCCCCTATTCACCCAATCACTTACGCGGCGCCCACAGTCCTGGACGAGCAAGAAAAAAAGATTTACGAATTGGTTGTTCGTCGTTTCTTGGCGTGCTGCTCGGATGACGCCAAAGGCGTGGCGACGGATGTCGAGATGCTTTACGGAGACGAGACGTTTACCGCTCACGGTGTTATTGTGCTTGAGCGCAACTACCTCGATGTGTACCCTTACGAGAACTGGACCGGCACGGCAATGCTGCCTAAATTCACGCTCGGAGAAAAGTTCGAGCCTACCGAGGCGATGACGCAGACGGGGAAAACTACCCCCCCGCAATATTTGACTGAAGCGGATTTAATTGCGCTAATGGATGCCAACGGGATCGGGACGGACGCGACCATGGCGGAGCATATTGAGAAGATTCAGCAGAGACATTATGCAACTGCTGTCGAGCGTCGCGGAGGTGGGAATGGGGAGGATGAAGCTCCTCCAGCAGCACCGCCGGCAGGACGAGGTGGGCGAGGTCGGGGGAGGGGCCGAGGCGGAAGAGGAGGTGGTGCAGCAGGTGGAGGAGGGGGAGGAGGAAGGGGAAGCGGTGTGAAAGAATTCATACCCACCAGTTTGGGGGTCGCGTTGATTCAGGGCTTCGACAGAATGAGCTTTGAATTGAGCTTGGGGAAACCATTTTTGAGGAAAGAGATGGAGCTGATGATGAAGGCCATTTGCGAGGGGAGGTCGACCAAGCAGGAGTTTTTGCGGCAGAACATTGCCCAGTACAGGCAAGTTTACCACCAATCGCAGATGGAGTTGGGGGTTTTGAAGGCTGTAAGTTTTTCTTTTACTCTCTCTCTCTTTTCTCTCTGCTCCGTTTTGCTAATAATACTTCTTTTGTGCAGGCATGCAGGGAGTTTGTATTCAATCCTCAAAATCAGGGGTGAATTCTGTGAATACATGTATACGTATGAAAGCTTGCAAGGCGTTCGGTTTTTTTGGGGTGTAGGTATATAAGTCATATGGTTTCCAACCCCCAAAAAATGATAAGCATGATGACGGATGCCTAAAAAAAAAAAAAGCAACAAACTTTTCATCTACTTGGTACATAAAGTAGGTAAGGGGGGGTTTTTTTTTTTGGCTTTTCACCTGCGTTGGTGTCAAAAATGCAATGCAGCCCAGTTTGACCCGCTCAAGAAGCAAACAGAACTTGTTCAAGGAAAATGCTATTTCATCATCGTTTCTCTCCTTGTGCCTTGGATGAGCGGGATTTTTATGTAGTAGTATACTATACATATATACATGTGATGGTGGGAGGGTGGTGGTGGTGCATGGCATGTGGGCCCTGGAAATCTTGAATTTTGAAGAGCATGAAGATGCACGAGGACGATGGGGGGGGGGGGGGGGATATTCTCCACGCCGGACGGCATGGCGGGGGGGAAGGGGGGCACAATTGTTACATACATAGATAGCCATATATATGTGTGTATTTGTGTGTGTGATTGCTTACCCTTTCCTCATTCGTTCTTCCTTGTTGGAAAGAAAAGTATGTACATACATACCTACATTACCTAGGTAGTTGAAAGGTCCGATAGCCGGAACAATGACCACCCCCCCCCCCCCCGCGCGAAAATATATACATAAAAAAGCCATTCGGGTTTCGGACCCGTCGTGTAAAGTGTATACATACAGCAAGATATATATGTTGTGTAACGATCTTGTTGTCTCTCAAACTTTACCAAACCAGAGGGGAAAGGTTGAGAAGAATCAAGAGGATGGGGAGGGGAGAAGAGGGGAGGGGGGTGTGACTAACTTGGAAAGACTGAAGGGGGGAGCCGAAAGCTACTATGTAAAGCAAAAAGAAAAAGAAAAAAGATAGAACAAAGACCCTTAAAACATATGTATACATAGATGTGCCTTAGAGGTACTGTGTGAATGCTTGCATGCCTGTCTGCTGGACAGCGGAAAAAAAAAAAAAAAAAAAAAAAAAAGGCGGTTATCCGTTTCCATATCCATTGTTTTTGATAAAATCCGCTCACATAATGTGTGTATTACACCGGGTATACCCCCCCGCTCCCGGTTGCCGGAGCCCGCAGCTTTCTGAAAGGGAAGTGAGTATCCGTAACATTTGCTTTTTATTTATTTTGTTGTTACGGTTCTTCAGACAGCTTTTCCTTTGTCCCATCTTCCGAGACGCACATGCATCTGTGTTTTTTTTTGGATAAGGGTACCATAATTACCTACCCTCCTTTGATAGACCACAAAAAACAGGCTGTGTTTGCTTCAGACTCATTACCACAGACACACGCAATTCATTTGTGTCTGGATTTGTGGAGGATCCCGCTAAAAAGGAAAACCCACACTCAAACTAGTCTAGCTTGTTGATCTACCGCTATCCATCGGGTTATTTTATCATGGCTGATGGTATCCACAACACAAGTCATGGAAGGCGAGGAGTTTTCGGGACAGTTTAGTCACATCATGTGCGGATGTTGTGGATAAGTATGCGTATCGCCAAACTTCCCCTTGGCCGCGGAAGAATCCGGCTCTCTTCTTCCTTCCGAGCAGGTGGAGCATTTAAAGCGAACAGTCACGACAGTCTGGGTTGGTTTCTTCGCGACGTCTTGTTTGATGGTTGCGGTGATGGGAATATGTAGCATCGTGTTTCCGCTCCCTGCTTCACATCAGTACGAAAACGTGGGGGAAATCCGAATGGAATCACCACTCTGTCTCCCTCCCCACAATCTGTCAAAACGTGCCGAGTCCTTGTATACTATACTAAATATGTGTGATGGGGATCCGGGGGTGGCGAATCATGAACCCGCTTCGTAAGCCTGAAGAGGGTATGGATAGCCGATAGTTTTCAGCTTTCTCTTGCGCGCCGTAACGGGGAAACGGTGGCTTTGTTTGACTGATACGGAACGCAGAGGACCAATTTGTGATGAAAGTATAATACAATGAAATCGGGAAGTTGAGAAAAGCATGATGTGATTGATAACGGTGATACAGAGTAGTCTGGCGGCAAATCTTCAAGCCTGTGTGGGAGGGTCACCTGGACCAAGACTTGAACTGTGTGGTGAGGGCAGCCAATCGGATGAGGCGCAGATGGGGGTGTGCGCATGCTTCGAAGAGAAGAGACCAGAGAGGTTCTTATTAGCGGCAGAAAGTCAGATGAACAAACTGCACTGTAGGATGAGACTGATGAATGCGACGACGGACCACAACTCTGCGGGAATATCTGGACACCCGTTGACTGAAGACAGACTTCCCCACGAGTCACCCGCTGGCTCCTATCTAAGCTAGTAATATGGGATATGCGATCTCAATTGCGAATGCAGGCGATGCCCATCTGCCAAAAAGGCATTTAATGTGCGGGAATACATTGTGTGACTGTGACGATCGAAATACTTCCCAAAATTTATTAGGCCCAAAGTTAGATAAATGATTTGATGGAAATGTGTTCCACCTCATGCCAACCAGCATGCGGACGCCAATGAGGGGGGTTCCTTATCGGCAGCACATGGGCTGGGGTCTAACTTCCAATTGGGGGCTGGCGAAGAGAGGAAGAGGAGGGGTGGGAATTGAGGGCTCGGATGGGACAATAGATGGAGAAGCTGTCCTGCATTGACGACCGCAACCACAGGCACGAGGTATCAATCGTTGGCCAGGAATAATAATGAACCTAGAGGGAGAAAAAAAAAGTCCAAGGGAATTAAAAAAAAAAAAAGTCCAAAGGGTTTCAAAGGAAAGTTGGAAGTTTCCATTTGTTGAAACACTCACCCGTCTGTGGGAGAATCACCGTCATCACCAGGAGCAGATTGATGAGAAAGAATGCCTGGGCAGCAGCTCAATGCGATGACTGTTTCCATTCATCCAACATTCCAGCCAGCCAGCCAGCCAGTTCGAGACGGAACGGAACTTGGAAGGTACCTTGCTGGCTGCCCGGCCTACAGAGCGTGGATTGATCGGTGTGCGAGCAGTTCCCAGGAAACTGGGCGGGCTTCGTCCTGTAATGCAACCTGCACCACCGCAATCATTCGCACGGTGCACTTACACAACCCAGGGCGAGGTCCAAACCAGAACTCCACAGGCACTTGCCATTTCGAGGCGTGATATCGGCTGCCAATGAGTGATGCTTGACCTTATCAGTCAAGCCCTAATGAAGGTTGTGGGCAATTTTTGGGCAAAAGGGCAAATCTGCAAAATCACAGGGTACGATTGTGGATGCCATTTCCCATATGCATCAACGACACCTCTTCCGACCGACCCAGAATCCTTTCGGGGTCCTGGAAACAGACGGTGAGACTGCACAAAAAGGGGGATACTGACAGAAAAGCGCAAGGGCTTTTCTTTGTAGCCAGTCAAGCCCGGGCTGCCAAGGAGCACGGTGCAAATGACATGATGGCGGCGGTGGTCGCTGGTGTGGTCGGGTCTTGCGTTCACCCCCCAGGGCACGCCATAAAGAAGAAAATTGACCAGGGCTTGCGCTTGCCCTGCTCTGGAGATTCTGCAGGATCCAACCCTGTTGGGGGTGTGCCTGTCCCGTCGTGAGTCGTAATTGCCCATCAGCCCGGGCAGCACTGTGTCGACCTGAGGTACATCACTCGGTACCTACCAGCAAGGTGTCGGTCCAAACAGCACACTGCCCTGCGCAGCGCAGGCACAAGCACACGCACCTACAGCAACGGTTTATATTATTAGCATGGCCTCCCAGTTGGACTCGCTCATCCTCCTTTCTCTTCTTGATCCTGACAAAGCAACAAAAAACGCGACTTTCTAATTACTTTGACTTTACCTTTCGAGAGAGAGTCAAATCTCTTGTCACAGTAGATCATCGCCGTAGCAGCAGCTTCACTCTGCCATTTTCGCCATCGCCGACTCTTTGACCGTGTCCCCTTCGGCCCAAAGACCGTAGCTTTTATACTATTAAAGGCTGCGCATTTGCTTCGGACCTTGGTGAGTTGTGACTCAGATCTTTCCATATCTACTTGTGTTGTCGCCCGGCCTGCTCCGACTCCACAGATCGCAATAAGACAAGACACCCGCCGAGTGGCGCTCGCGACTAGCAGCAGCAGTCCCGTCCACGATATGTTTCCAAATAAGCGAAACGGTCCGTCATCGTCATACCCGATCAGGATTGCTAACACACGGTGGCGGCGCATCGCAGAAACGTCCCGAAGCAACTCAACACCACCAACCATCAACATGGCGACCATGGCATCTGCTGCTCGCGATATCGCGATGACCTCGTTTGGCCGAGACAACTTAACTGCTGTAGCGGCCCGGAGTGTCCCTGTGACAAGCCATCCGACCGACCTCCCCACCCCTCCAAACTCCATATCCCCTAATCTGCCTCCCCACGGCCTCAAGGCCCAGCTGCAGAGGGCGCGCCCACCATCCGTCGGTTCTGATCTCGACCTGCATGATGCTCACGACGACGAGCACAGTCTATCGGGTCCCGCATCGCCTTCTCTCGACGCGACCGGCGCCATCACCTCGGCGATGCTGGCCAAATGCCATCTTCCCGACATCCTGCTGGGCCAAGGCCCTTTGCCGATCCGCCATATCATGGGTTATCTGACGACCACGGTTCCAGGCTTCGCCGGGATCCCCCCGACCAAAGCCCGGAGACTAGTTGTCGGCGCCCTGGAGGGGAAGGGGAGCGGGGCCGAAGGTGGTGGACCGGATGGTGACGTGGAATTTGTAAAGGTGGGCTGGGGCAGGTGGCATGCGAAGCGGGTGAATAAGGGCCGGGCTTCGGCTCAAGATGCCCCATCTCGCCGCTCCTCCCCCGGCGGAACCCCTTATCCGGCAAGCAGCATTCCCATCCTCAGAGGAGCCGGGTGGAACCCGGACCGGTCTAGACTTGCGGTCCTAGGAACGAGCGCAGGCGGCGCCTCCTCTGCCGCCTTCTCCTATGACGACCGATACCATGACGACCACCACATGGACATGATGGATCACGAGGCCGACAAGATGTCATTAGACGGATCCGGATCGGCATCATGCTCCGAGGCACCCGACGACGACGACTATGCGGGGATGAAGGACGACGACCCCGAGGACGCAACCGACGATGAGGACTGGGCAGCCGTCGGTGCGGCGGCGCTTCGAGCGTCATCCTATCAGGCCCGGTCCAACAACCAATTTTCACCATTCAACAATGTACATACAACAAACTACGGCATCCGTTCCTACTCTACCGGAATAGCTCGCCCCCCGCAGTTCACCTCCGGATATTCAGCATCAGCATTGAGGACCGTGGCTTCTGACGCACAGGAGCGCGAAGCTGTGGAGGCCCTCCTGCAGCTTGGATCTGTGTAAAGAAAAAAAATAATAAAAAAAGAAAGGAAAAAAGAAAAATTCCTTCACCTACTTTCTGCATTGGCTCGGCGTTTTCAACAAAGTGGCGGGGCAACATTCATCAGCATTCATCAACATCCAATTGATACCGATCAGCCGAGACCTGTATGGCTCAATTGGGTTAAGGAATGGACTTGGGTTTTAGCGGTGGAGGGAGGTTGGAATAGTATTGTTTTACAGTTTTGGGCCTGGTTGCATCAAACAACGTTTTCGGCTTGCAGGTGTGGATTTTTGGGTTGATGGTGGTCTGGGGCGTCGCCTTGATGGTCAACGTCAACCAACTGTAAGGCAGGGCTGGGCAGGGGCATATGCATTTTCGATTCGAACAACTCACACACTCGACACGCGAGCACGCGAGCATTTACTACCACGTTCATTTTTCGTCACTCTACGAGCGCTCGGAATCTATTCATCTTCCGGCAAACAGTAGACAATTGGCGGCTTTCGTCATATTATCTCAACTCATCACACACACCGCTATTCCCGATTTCCCCCCCTGCGAGGAAGCTTTGGATCGTCGATTAGTTCCTTGCCTGGATCGGTCGACAGCGGATAAGTCTGGACCCACATCCCCGGTACGACCCGCTGTTTTGGGCGGTCCGGTAATCCACACCCGAAGTACTGGTACCGGGACGGAACTTGATGAGGGGTTCTTCTCGTTTTCGCACACAAAAAAAAATCGGAAAAAAAATCACTGCATTTTTATTTTTTTTTCTCTTATGGGTTCAAAGAAACCAACTCTTTTTTTATATATATTGTTTAAAGATGTTGTAATGATGGGATATGGGGTTTACGTTTTTAAACAAAAGAAAAACATCATGAAACCTTGAGCCCTTGGGATTCTTCCCTCGCGTGCTCGGTTTTGTTTTTTTTAAAGAAATGGAAATTCATCACGAACAGACGATTTTGAAGTGCGTTTGCTGCACAGAACATGAAAATACCCCTTTTCTCATATACTTTTCTTTTCTTTTGACTTCTATCCAATATTTACCCTTCTAGTGTCGGTAGTGTCAGGCACCGGCGGGCATTTAGTTGGAGGGGACTAAACACATCATCACCACGCGGAAACCGGACCCGGCCCCCGGGTGAGGTGGGTGTGGGGTGCTGAATGGTACCATCGGCTAGTGAAGGCGGAGGAAGAAAATCGCACTCCACTTGGTGTTTTTTTTTTTTTTTTGGTTTATCTTTGGTTTTGGGTTCCAATACCAACAATTCTTTTTTGCACATGTCGGTTTTAATCGTTTGGTCGTTGTTGTCATTCATCACGGATAATGGCGGGGTGTTGGGTTAACTGGCGGGGGGGAGTGAATGAAAAGGTTTCCTTAAAGTCATGGATAACATCGGAAGGGAAAGGGGGGAAAGGATTATTATGAAGGTTCATCACGGAGCAGTAAAAAGGGAGGTAAACAAGGCGGGGGTACGTGGCAATTCATGATGTCTGTGTACCCCAAAGTCAAAGAGGGGGAAAAATACCCTAAATTGTTGTTTGAAAGGTGCTGAATAGAAAACGCACAAAGAGCAAAAATAATAATAATAACAAAAATCAAAGGGCTTTTCAATGTCATTTTGACAGCCCTTACCTAACCTGATCACGTTAATATTTTACTCTTTTGGTTCCTAGACTATGAAATTAGGATTCTCGTTATCTCTAGAATCTGGGTTCTAAATAGTAGGGGAAGGTGAAACTGAGGGAGAGAGAGAGTGTGTGTGTGTATATGCGTGTGTGAGAGAGAGAGAGAGAGAGATCTATCCTTTTCCCCTGAATATCTATCCAGCTAGTAAAAAAGGGGGGAAATTTGGCAGAAAAACAAAAAGAAAATGCGGTTTGTGTGGATCGAACACACGACCTTCAGATTAAACTTTTTTTTTTTCCCCTTTTGCACAGTTTCCAAGTTTATAAGAAATGAATGAAGTTATAACCTCAGTCTGACGCTCTCCCAATTGAGCTGAACCCCCGGTTTTTTTGGGGGGTTTTTTTTTTGCTTCAGATACTTGTGAAATTTTAGGGTTTTATACAGAGCATTGATTTTATTTTTCTTTGGGGGGTTTTAAACAACGATACAGTAATAAGGTAAAAAGAGTTTCAAGTTATTAGAGGGATGGAAGTCTTCCACGTTTGGAGGAATTTTTTTGAGATACATGTAGGGATTATAATTTTTTTACTAAAAATCTATAAGTAAGTGTGATGGTGAGTTTATAGTCCAGTAGATATTCAACCTTAACTTCGGGAAAGATGTGAAGGGGGGAGATGAGGGCGGGAGAGATGAGAAGGCGGGTGAGGATGGTTATAAGACGTTGTCTTGATAACTTGAATGCTGAAAGAGTAGGTTGCAATTCGAAGAGGGGGGAGGGGGGAGGTATATAATGGAATACGATACGAACTGAGAGAAGGAAGGTTTATTTCATGAGGAGTTGGGAGACTTCGAAAAACAAAATTTAATTAAAAATGGGTAATTTCATGTGTATGCTTTACATATGGGGATGATATGTTGCGGATGAGATAGTTTGCCTTTGCCTGTATGGGGAAACAGAGAAAGACGGAGCAAGATGCTTCGAACACCAGGACGAATTCGTTCATTCCTCCTCCTCTTCTTCATATATATATATATATATATGAGATACTTCCCAACTACAAATAATTATGGAACATTGGCGCCGAAGTGTATGCTTGTGATACAAATCTGGTAACAGGGGGGAAAGGATGTACACAGGCAGTCGAGCTGACACAAGCATTTTCCTATGGTCTTTTTTTTTTTCCGGATGATTTCATTATGACTACCTACTTATGTATTCGCATGCAACAACCTCCAATTCATACAATTTGCCAGAAGGTAATAACATTATTATGACTCCTGAAACGTGGTGGAATAGCTCATTAACCCCCTTTATAGCCACTTCGACCTAATTTATACACGTAACAGAGTTTATGCCTTCTTCTTGGCAGCAGCGAGCTTAGCCTTCGCGGCCTTCTTCCTGTTGCTGCGAATCATGACCACAGACAGGAATGAACCAACGACGGCGGAGCCGAGGAGGACGAGGATGACGGGGATGCGGATGGCCCAGACACGCGGGGGGAAGAAGTTTTGGAGGGGGTGGTCTGAGTCGACAAAGGGCTGGGACGTGAACAGATGTCAGTTGGCTGAGAAGCCCAGATGAGGAAGGGAGGGAATCAATTACCATCAACAGAGTCCAGATGGTGTAGTAGAGAAAGACGACCGAGGCGGCCACGAGCATGGCGAGGCCTGTAATTTTGTCGAGCTGGAACAGGACACGGTTAGATTATTTGAATGAAAAACCCTCCGAGTTTGGGACACACACCATTGTCGAAAAGGGTTTGAAGTCGGCAAAACAAGGAGCGGATCGAGTTGGAGTATTGTGAAGGTGAGCTTGTCGTCTGCTGTCGCAAGTTGGCCTGAATTGACGAAGCAGTCGTCCCCAGTGGGACTTGGAGATTCAGGGACGCCAAGTTGTTGCGCCACGGTACCCAGCAAAAAAAGTGTCAGGGGTTCGCGTTTCGCGCTGGGTGGCCTGCAAAAAGAACACGCGGTTCAGCCTCACAGCGGCACCCCGGCAGGCAGTAAAGTGGGGCAATCCGTCACCAGCCTCGCTTCTACCTGGAAATCTTTGGTCGTGTTGGTTTTGCCAGTGGAAACTTGAATGGTTTGCAAGTCGCAGCTGCTCTGCTGTTTTCCGCGAATAGCATCAGCGTTTCATTTCTTCTCCATCATCCTCTTTCTCGATTTTCATCTCCGTTCTCCAATTAGGAGTTCTAACTATAGAAAGGGGAGGGAGGATAAAAGAGATGGCAGCAACACCAGAGGTAGAGTCGCCGTCGCGACAAGACGTCACGAGAGGGTCAGCGTCCCCAAGTGACAGATCTCAATCGCCCATCTCCAAGCGCGAGCGCTCATCATCTCGAGATGCCCACGATCGTTCTCCGTCTCCTCGCCGTAGCAGATCACCATCTAGAGGCTCCCGCGATGGCTCAATCCACGACCGACGATCCCTTTCGAGAGAGGAAGGCGACCTCACCCCAAACCGGGACCGATCACATTCAAGAGAACCCCGGGATGCCTTAACTCCCCGCCAATACTCACGCAGCCCATCGCCACTTCCCCGAGATCCGCCATCTAGAGACTCCCGCGATCCCTCTCCCCGTCGTAGCCGATCGTACTCGAGAGATCGAGAGATGCGTGACGTCTCCCCAGCTGCCCGAAATCGATCCCCATCTAGAGACTCGCGCGATATCTCTCCTCCTCCTCGTCGCAACTTTCGCGATGGCTCACCCCCTCCCAGAGACAGGTCCCCCAACGGTTATGATCAAGCCAGAGAACATTCTCCACTTCCGAGAAGACCTGCCCCCCCTCAGCGGCGAGATGGCCCTGACAGATATCGCCCTGTCAAAAGAGAGCGCACTCCGCCCCCAGCGCCGCCAGCCAAATCCGAGGAGGAGAAGCTGGCTGATGCAAGAGCAGAGTACCAGAAGCTCCTGAACCTGCGCAGCCAGGGTGTCTACCTCCCTCCCCAGAAGCTGCGCGCCCTCCAGGCAGCCATTACCGACAGGAGCAGCAAGGAATATCAGCGCATGGCTTGGGAGGCTTTGAAGAAGTCAATCAACGGTCTCGTCAACAAGGTCAACACGGCCAATATCAAGTTCGTTGTTCCCGAACTGTTTGGCGAGAACCTGATTCGCGGTAGGGGTCTGTTCTGCCAGAGTTTGCTCAAGGCGCAACATGCCAGTTTGCCGTTCACACCCATCTACGCATGTCTGGCTGCGATCTGCAACACGAAGCTGCCCCAAGTGGGAGAGTTGCTGGTCAAGAGGTTGATCATGCGGTTCCGGAAGGCATTCAAGCGGAACGACAAGGCCGTTTGTCTTTCATCTACCATGTTTATTGCCCATCTAGTGAATAACCAGGTGGTACACGAGATGCTGGCTGCTCAGATCCTGCTCCTGCTCTTACAGAAGCCCACGGACGACAGCGTCGAGATTGCGGTTGGCTTAATGAGGGAGGTCGGGTTGTTCTTGGAGGAGATGTCGCCGCCTATTGCCCACGCTGTTTTCGAGCAGTTTCGAAATATTCTCCACGAGGCCGACATCGACAAGAGAACTCAGTACATGATCGAGGTGTTATTCCAGGTCCGCAAGGACAAGTACAAGGACAATCCGGTCATCAAGGAGGAGCTGGATTTGGTTGAGGAAGAGGACCAGATTACTCACAAGATTGGGCTTGACGACGAAATCAGCACACAGGATACTTTGAACATTTTCAAGTTTGATCCCGATTGGGAGGCTAACGAAGACGAGTACAAGAAGCTGAAGGCTGAGATTCTAGGAGAGGGAAGCGGAGATGAGGACGACGACGAGGACGATGAGTCGGAGGACAGCGAATCAGACGACGAGGAGGAGCAGCAACAAAAGGCGATCGAGATCAAGGATCAGAGCAATGCGGACTTGGTCAACCTCAGGAGGACAATCTATCTCAGCATCCAGTCGAGTGCCGATCCCGAAGAAGCGGCCCATAAGCTCATGAAGCTACGGCTTCCTGCCGGCCAAGAGCCAGAACTGGTATCGATGATTGTGGAATCTTGCGCGCAGGAGAAGGTCTACCTCAAGTTTATGGGTCTCCTTGGTGAGCGATTTGCACGACTCAACAGGATGTGGACGGAGCTGTTCGAGGAGTCGTTCGTCAAGTATTACACGACCATTCATCGTTACGAGACCAATAAGCTTCGGAACATTGCCAGGTTTTGGGGGCACCAGCTCGCCAACGACGCCATCGGGTGGCATGTTTTGTCGGTAATTCATTTGAACGAAGAGGAGACGACGTCGGCCAGCCGTATCTTTATCAAGATCCTCTTCGAAGATTTGCAGGAGAATATGGGGACCGTCAAACTCAAGGGTCGACTGAGCGAGGAGACTCTAAAGCCGAGCTTAGAGGGAATCTTCCCCCACAATAACCCCCGCGATATTCGTTTCTCCATCAACTACTTTACATCCATCAAGATGGGTTTCCTTACCGACGAGATGAGAGAGTTTTTGGCCAACATGCCGAGGCCAGAGCTGCCTGCTCCGGCCGCTGCAGATTCCGATTCGGAATCTGTGTCGAGCTACTCGTCTTATTCCTCATACTCTTCGCGTTCTCGTTCTAGGACTCCACCCCGCAAGGTTATCGACCGCGGACGTTCCCTCTCTCGCACTCCACCCCGGCGGACGAGGGATGATTCGTACAGTCAAAGCCGCAGTCGCAGCCGCAGCCGCAGCTACTCAC
Organism: Cladorrhinum samala; assembly: GCA_033576145.1. Taxonomy (NCBI): domain Eukaryota; kingdom Fungi; phylum Ascomycota; class Sordariomycetes; order Sordariales; family Podosporaceae; genus Cladorrhinum; species Cladorrhinum samala. The sequence goes on along the minus strand of MU865014.1, from coordinate 79,807 downwards.
GCTCTATTTCACGGAGACGCTCTTATTCGGGGTCTCCTGTTCGTCAAGGACGTGATGACCGATCCATTTCTCGATCTCCTGTAAGATCAGTACGCCGTGGCACAAGCAAAAGCTACTCGCGGTCGCTCTCACGTTCAAGATCTCCGCCTCCGAACCGTGCGCGTGGACGGTCTTATTCCAGGTCTGTTTCCCCTGTTGCCGGTCCATCTACGAAGCGTCGCAGGGACGATTCGTACAGTCGAAGCAGGAGCAGAAGTCTGTCCCGGAGTCCTTCTCGACAACGGCGTCGGAACAACTCGGTTAGTAGCCGCGGGGATCGTTCACCTCCAGCCCCTAAGCAGAGGCGCCTTTCGAGGTCCCCGTCGCCGGTTCGGAGAGACGCTAGACCCCGGAGGTCGTCATATTCCAGATCCAGATCCAGATCACCTGTCCGCGGTGGCCCTGCGTTGGGACCAGGAAGGTATCGACAGCGGGATAGCCCTCCACCTCCTCCATCCCGAGGGCGGGCAGCGTCCCCGCCAAGAGGCCGCGGAAGGAGCGCGTCATACTCGAGATCTAGGTCTCCTCCGCTTCCCAAGGTCGCTGGGGGAAGGGGCGGTGGTGGCAGGGACACTTACAACGGGAGACGGGATGATCGGAGCCCGAGCCGCAGTCGTAGCAGGACCCGGAGCCCGCTTCCTCGTTCTCCTGCCGGCGGTAGAAGCAGAAGTAGGACGCCAGTGAGGAGTAGTCCAGCAGGTGGAAATAAGCGGAGGAGGTATTATAGTAGTTCAAGGTCGAGATCACCGCCTCCCCCGAGAGCAAAAAGAGGAAGGGTTGAGAATTAGTTGAAGGGAAGACGAAAATTCTCCAAGATTGTGATACCATTAGTTATTTTTGGGAAAGGCGCGCATAGTTGGGGAAAGAGACTGTATTTGTTATGCTGGCATGTGTAGCTTGGCTTATTAGTGAGAACATATACTTGCTCCCAGTGACTTAGCAATTTCATTGCCCCTTCCCTTTCCTTCGGGCGAGAGTCATTTCACACCACCACTGCAACGAACGTCTTCCTTAACCCTAACTGATATGCCGCTCCCCCCCCCTCCCATGCAATCAAATATACATCTCATTGTTTCCGTACAACAATTTTTTTTAAAAAAAAAATTTAAATGTATATCATTTTTGGTTCTGTTTTCCAATATCTGTCGCATGTATCGCCAACATCGCCATGTCAAAACGTCTTCTAGCAATTCACTGTAACTTTGTCTAGTTTTTGCCTTGGGCGTTTGGTTTCTCTCCCCCCCCCCCTCCCCTTCCTCTCTTCTTGCAGACTTGCGCCCCTTGCAAAACAGCTTTTCTATTTTGTATTTATGATGATCTTCTGTTTCTCTTTATAGTTATAAGAGAGCAACCTTTCAAGCCGGCCCATGTTTATATTTATATATATATAATATATATATGCGCTCATCTTTTTGTTCAGGATGGCTATGATAAATTTAAGGAGCTATACGGTCAATGGTTTTCGTGAGCACACTCACACACAACATTGACCCTGAAAGCCATGTATCTAGATGCCTTTGAAATACGGAATAGGTGTTTTTACATGACTATGTATGAAATTAGACAATGGGTGTAAACCGACTAGAAGGTTGGAAATGTTTCAAGTGAAGACGCAGGCCGAGAGAAAAATGGATGAAGAAAATATTTTTTTTTTAAAAAAAAACGGTAGAGCCTGAGTATGAGTAGAATTCTTCCAGCACTTGATTTCGTTTCCTCGTCTTACCGCCGACCATGCGTTGTAACCTGTTTAGTGCTCAATGATTGGTCAATCCGCACCGATGATGTCGGAGGAGACGAGGCTCGCAGCTGAATGCTTTTCCACAACCCCTCGGTGCTCATTAACATCTTCTACACTCAGTTTCACCAATACCAATCTACAACTAACTAATTGACTCAAATGGATTACCCCCGTCACGGGCGGCCCTGGGGTTCAGCAGCCCAGCCGCACACACCACCACCACCACCAGCCCCCGAACAGCAACAACAGTCATCCTTTACTTCCGAAACCCCAGCGATTAAGCTAGAATGTTACCTCACCCATGGTATCCCTACGGTTGATACTTACACAACAACAACAGGCACAATCCCATCAACAAAAATCCCTTCCTTTCTCTCCCCTTACTGGTCTCCTCCAGACCAAAACCCCCCCGAGGCATCACTGCGGCTGGTATGCGTAGAACAAGAATGGGGGGTTGACCACCGGTTCTTTCAACACCCCATCAATCCGGCCGTTCATAAAGCTTTGGGCCTACCGGAAGATTACGGCTTCCTGGCATGGAAGGGGGCGGGGGGTTGCGGGAGGTATACCGTCGCCACGGCCGTCCCGGGCTCTTCTTCAGCCCTTCCCGCGGTCGTGTACTTTTTTCACCGGACCTCGGCCTCCAGTACCGTCTCCCTCGTCCTCCGCTACAACCCTAAAATTAAACAGACCCTAGGGTACTTGCTTCACACCCGCAGGATGACGAACTACCTAAAGGAGATTTTGGAAGGGATCCAGCTGGGCTTCAGGGAATGGCAGCACGCCTTGGTGGTTCCCATCGTCGGCGTGGACTTGACCTGCAGGATCCTGACGGAGAAGATGAACAGCGCGCACAAGGACTTGATGGCCGTCGAGCTCAAGACCGGGTACAGCGCTTGGGTTTCGGGCCCGAGAGACAAGGCGGGTGCTGATACTACCAACCAGGGGGGAGAGGGGGTTTCGCTGGAAGGATTGGCGAGGCAGCTGGGCCAGCTCAACGGAGATTTCGGGTTTCTAGACGTAGCCATCGCGACGACGGCGCTGAGGGTTGACTTCATACTCCGGGAGCTGGAGAGAGAGCAGCGGGAAGGGGGCCCACTGCTAGGGAACGAGAACGTGAGTGAAAGGGTGGGACTGCTGAAAAGCAGGCTGGAGAATCTGCCGTTTCACTGTGCGATCAAGGATCGCCTGGCCTCGCAGCAGACGGTGCTGTTTAACCTCATCTCGCAGCAGGACAGCAGCGTCAACATTGGGCTCGCGGCGGATTCCAAGGAGCTCGCGGCCGCCAGTAAGAGGGACAGCTCGTCCATGAAGATTATCGCCATCCTGACGACTCTTTTTTTGCCAGGGACTTTTATATCGGTGAGTTTTTCTCTCTTCTTCTTTTTCTTCTTGGGTCTACAAGGTTTTTTGGGTTTGAAAATTGTTTTACGTGCTAACGAAAATATGAACATACCTTATTTGCTATGCCCTTATTCGACTGGGAGTCTTCGAGCCTGTCCGACGTGGCCAATGGTGGTCATTTTTGGTTTTACTGGGCTATAACAATACCGTTGACGATGTTGGTGATGGGGTTCTTTGGACTCTATGCCTGGTATCAGGAACGGGAAAAGAAAAGGAGTGTTCAAAGGGCAAGGGAGGGTACAACTGGTGATTTCAAGGTAAAGGAGGTTTAATAATAGCAAATCATCCTCCCTATTACCGGAATAAACAGTCTCCCCCTACCTTGGGCATAATACTATACATACATATCTTTTTCTTGGCATTTCACTCTTAAACTCTCTAGTGCCAGCCAGGGTTGCATTTTTCTTTCTTTCTTTTTTTTTTTTTTTTTTTTTTTTTTTTTTCATTCTGACAACTAGCTGCGCCTCTTACCGCAAAAAGTCCATGCATGTCTCGGACTGTATGTGATTGGTCCAAGCCTAAGCAACACGTTGATGGCCTCGCGAGCCTCCAACGACTGTTATTAGCTGAAAGTCAAGTCCCTTCTCCACTCTTTTCAATAATTCATCCAAACTTTCATTTGGTTGACTTACCAGCTGACGGGGTCTCAAAATGACGGGCTCTGAAGTCAGGCCTGAGTCCGAACAAGAAGAAGACTTTCCCATCAGGAGACTGGAGTGCTGCATCTACAGAGACACGCCAGAGCCTTTTTGTGAGACTGGATTCATCTATGAAAAGGATATTCCGGCCTGGCTTGCCGACAAACCCAAGCAAACTCATAGACAACCTCTTGCTGCTGGTCTGCGGTTGGTTTGGGTAGAGCACACATACTCGACGTACCACCCGTTCAGCCCGACAACCTGTCGAAAGGTTCACCGGATTCTTGGAATTCCGCAAAACGAGGGCTCTTATCTACTGGATCTCGGATCAGTGTCTGGAAAATACTCAGTAACCGAGACTCGGTCAGGTAGGTAGTATTTATCTGATGCCTAGCATCAACTGATTAATATTTCGGATATCATCACAAGGCTAACTAGATCCGCCTTAACCAATGATCCTACAGTGTACATATCTTACCGGTCTACTTCCAGCCACACCAGCTCTTTTGTCATAACGCATGACTCGGTTTCAAACGTCACTACGGGATACGTGCTGTTCGGGCCGAAGCTGGAAGAAGAAATCCATGATGTTTTTGCAGCTATCCAAGCTCAATTTCCCTCGTACCCGCATCCGCTCCTTGTCCCGACGGTTCTGTCGGAGGCTACTGCTCGCGAGGTGACGGAGAAACTGATCCAGATAAACCTCCAGCTTCGGGATATCGAGGTTATCACTGGCTTTGCCAACTGGGCAGATAGGGCAGCCGACAAGACGCCAGACTTTCCCAAACTCACTAGGGGGCTGGGCGAACTGAGTTTTGACTCGTCGTTGTTTGACCTGGCGATACGTACCACGCTTTTCAGGACTGAGTTTATGTTGGAGGAACTGAAGTCAGGGAAAGAGGCTGACGTCGTGGGCAGCCTTGATAATATGATGAGGCAGAGAGTCACGTTCCTCAAGGGACGATTGGAACATTTGCTGTTGCATGGTGCGATCAAGGATCGATTACAGGCACAACAGACGGTGGTGAGTACTTACTGGGACCCTTCCCCACCCTCCCTCCTTTTTTTTTTTTTCTTTCTTTCTTTCTTTTTTTTTTTTCTCGTTGTGGAAAGCATATCAGGAGACTGACATGAAAATTGTGAGCCAATTATATAGCTCTTTAATCTGATCGCCCAAGAAGACAGCCGTCTGAATATTAGCATTGCGTCGGATTCAAAACAACTGGCGGCAGACTCCAAAGAACTGGCAGCAGCGAGTAAACGGGACAGCTCATCGATGAAGATTATTGCCATCTTGACAACGCTCTTCCTGCCGGGGACCTTTCTCTCGGTAATATGCTCCACTGACATAGAGACGTCTTATTCAATAACTCAGATCGCCAGCTGACAACATAAACAGGCCCTGCTTGCCATGCCCATGTTCAACTGGGACGCTCCAACTTTTGCAGGGACTGCAGGTCCATATCTGTGGTTCTACTGGGCCGTCGCGATACCGTTGACAGTCTTGATAATGGGGTTCGTTGGAGTGTATGCCTGGTATCAGGGACGTATAAATGAGAAAAACGCTCAACAGGCTAGACGGAGTATTGAGAAGAACAAAGACGTGTAGGAGAGTTTGAACAAAGAATGTCCCGCCAATTGTGTTCTGAAATGTTGACAGACCCCCTGACTGTTTACCCCTTGATCCCACCGACAACTACCAACAAAAACTGCACGCAAGTAACAAGGAAAACCACACACGAGGTAATCATTACAAAGACATTTTATATTTTCCGCATTGGTCATTAGTCCCAAACCTGATTGGTCGGTGACACTCAGGTTCTCGCAGCGGAGAGTTACATCGAGGATCGACAACTCGACACACTCCTTATGCACCCCACAAATACCCGGGGGCCGAGAGATGTCTTCGGATGTGGCCCCTTCAAACGCCGAGAGTCTCTGCAAGCAGCTCTTTCGGGGCTGTTGAATCTAGAATTCGGATGTTGAGCCGAAGTGATTTGCTTCGAAACGTTGTCGTGGACAGAGAATGGCAGGCAGGTAGTTGGTGTCTTCCGAGTGATCACACAGGGGGTAATGCCAGTATACACAAACTGCTCAACATGGGCAAAAAGAAAATGAGATCGAACCCAGGAAGCTATTGATTCAGAGACATAATAATCACCTACAGTCACTATACTGCTCCCAATGCCTTCTTACCTCCTCCTCCATACTCTGCTCAACTGCGGCTAAACGTCAATACACAATGGCAAGAAAAAAAGTCAACCCCCTCTGGAACAACTCAGATCATTTCATGCACCAGATGACGATCAAGGCAGTTCTGGCCCAACCACAGTCCATTACTCACCCCTGATCACTTTTTGGAAATTATCTCTTCTCTTTTCCAATATACGGGGCTCTCGACGAGGCACAAGAACTAAGGCCGCCGAAACATGTTTGTTTTTGGCCTTGTTTTTTTCCCTTCATTGGAAGATTAAAGTCTGCCATGCCGAGTTCCATTGCCGAAAGCTGAAGCACTTACCATGTCTCTTACACGAACTCTCCATTCACATGAAATAAAAAAACAACAAGAAGCAACAACCCCCCCTCCCCTCCCATCCCTCCCCCAAAGTCCTCTTTCCCCTTCTCGACCGCCTGCTTTTTCCAATTCTTCAACTTCACAAGAAGAAAAGAAAAAAAAAAAAGCCATACTCTACCTCATGTAAACCAAAATAAAAACTAAAATCTTATTTATTATTGTATATTTATTTATTCATCTTTGACGATGAAACCTCCCTTCCTCCTCCTCATCTTCACGCCCTTCATCCCCCTTTCCCTCGCTCAGTGTCCCGACCTCCACATCTTGACGGCCCGCGAGACCCTGGCGCCCGAAGGCCACGGCTCAAACGCTCCCCTACTCTCCCTCATGTTCCAGTTCCTCTCCCAAAAGTCTCTCAACGTCACGGCGGAGCCGATCCCTTACCCGGCCTCCAACGCGCCGTCCTACTCGAACTCGGTGACGGCGGGGATAGCCTCGGTCGTCAAGCGGACCGCCTCGTTCTCCGCCATCTGCCCTTCCACGCCCGTCGTCATGCTGGGGTACTCGCAGGGGGCACAGATAATCGACGACGCCTTCTGCGGGGGTCCGGACCTTCCGAGCTTGGAGTCCGGGGGAAGCCTGGTGACGGGGCTGGTGAGGAGGAACACGGCGGCCATCGTCTTTATGGGCAGTCCTCGGTTTGTTGGCGGGCGAGGGAGGAAAGGAGAGAAGGGGAACGCGACTGTTGGTGGGGTAAGTTTTTTTTTTTTTTTTTTTTTTTTTTCAATCGTGATGGGAAGAACAACTGGAAAAATAAAGCGAGATAAAAATGTAAGGGTGACAAACTTGGATGGGATATGATCATAAACAGGGATTAGATAAAGTGATAGGGACTCGGGGTCAGGTGATATAAGATATAACAGGATATATAAGGTCAAAAGGAAGAAAGTATGAAAGCTGTGTAAGGTGGTTTAAAAGGAGGGGGAAAAAAAAGAAAAGAAAAAAAAGCTGACAGATGACATGATAATAGTTCGCGGCGAGACCCAAAGGATTTAGATGCCCGCTGTTCGAAGACAGGATAACGAGTTACTGCGACGCTCCGGATCCATTCTGCTCGAATGGGAATGACGAGATCTATCATCAGGCATATGGTATGTTTACTATCATGTGTTCTGTCTAATCTGTTATTTTCAAGCTTTAGCAACTCTCTGACTGTTTTGACAGGAGATGTATATGCAAAAGACGCCTTGGCCTTCATTCTGTCCAAGATAATGCTTAGTTGAGAGTTTAACACGACAGTAATGAACCGGGAGAAGAAGAAAAAAAAAAAAAAAAAAAAAAGAGAAGAAGTGTGATGATAACTATTTACTCACTTAGTCTACTGTTGATTAAATAGTAATAGCTTACGCTCAGTGTTATAAGCTCAGAGAAAGTACTTTTACAGTGCATAGATAGATATTCATAATAATTACAAGTCAGTCGTTGACATGGTGCTATCAAATTTTTGTTCAAGCTCTTATGATATGCGTGAAATTATTTTCTGATGAAATAGTTAGAAGGATATATAATACGATTATCTGTTAGCACATGTGCTCTGGAATGAAACCAGAGCTTCCAGCACGATATTCTACAAGCTTCTTGAAGGCATTCCGGCCATATTACCCGTCACTGCAGACCGTTTGAGAAAAGTTGGATGTGTTTACCCCAGGAGAGAAGCCCTTACACTTCAGGAGAGCTTGTGTACCGGGACAATTATGTCGCTTGTCCCATTCAATGCCTCCACCACCAACTTTGACAAAGGCGGAAGCCGGGACCTGAAAAAACTCCGTGTGTGTGTGTTTGTGTGTGTGTGGGTGGGTGTTTTGTGTGCATGGGAGACCGTCTAGTTCCGATTAACACCAACTATCTAGTAAGCTGGAGGTTTGCTGCCACATCTTGTTTACTGGATTGACAGCGAATCCAAGTTTTTGGCAGTGACGGTGAAGATATTACGAGGGAATCCACTTCATGCTTCTCCTTCCTGTAAACATACGATGCTCAAGGGGGGGCTGTAAGGTCCCGGCTCAGCAATTGAGACACTTCTTCGAAATCTCAACCCAAGAGGGATAATGATGATGACATCTTCAAGGCAGGGGGGGGGGGGCTCTCAGCATCCACCGAAATTTATTAATAAACAAGGGGGGTTCTGGTATATATCCATCGTCCAAGCATCGTTCACTGGCAAATCCAGATTACTACCAAATTTGGTAACCCATGTCAGCCCGCCAGCGCAGCAAGTGGCGCCCGCCGTTTAAGACTTTCTTTTGTTTTTACATGGATGATTATTAGATAGATAGTCTCGATCTTTTTTTCCCAAACGAGACATTGAATTCTTTTCTTCTCCATTCGATCCCCGTTGTCATCTCCGAGTCCGCACAGTTATTTTTTTTATAGAAATTTTTTTTTTTTTTGGTGTGTGACGTTCCGGTATTGCTCTCCAATGCCCCCCCCCCCCACCAAAAAAAAAACAAGACCAAATTTCGATATCGGTTATTAACTGAGGTCGCAAATGATATTATTATCGGTGTGATAGAGAGATGAAAGAACGTGACAACCATTGCAACTCCGATACAGGCTAACCGCCTCGCAAAATGCCATCGCATAACGGGATGAGATGGTCCTATTTCTTTTCTTTTGTTTTTTCTTGATTTCTCTTCATTTTGAAGCTTCCGATCCAAGGAAAGGAAGGGTTATTATAGCTTGGCATTTGCGGGGAGGAGGTTTGTGTTTGAAATTTAATGGCATGGATTGGGGAAATCTGGGAATGTTATCCCTTGTTCGCTCGGAAGTTTAACCGAGAGAATACATATTTCATTTTGTGGGGGAAATGGAGAGGAAGACAAGGAGGCTGGCTAGAACACCATCCAAATCGACAGAAAAGAAAGCATGGAATGGCGAGGCGAGGCGAGGCAAGGCAACGCAAGGCAAGGCAACGCAAGGCAAGGCAACGCAAGGCAAGGCATGCCAACGTCGCAAGGAAACCGGGGTAATTAGGTTACCGGAAAATGGATAATTACGCAATTGTGCGAAATGGGAAAGAAAAATAAAAAATGCAATTACCATGCAACCGGTTCTGTACCGGACATACATACTCGTATTCCTTCTTTTCCGTCTGGCTGACGAGGCCCCTTTCCAAGATGATCTGAACGGGCAGGTCAAGCAATAAGAAAACACAACAAAACAGGATAGAAAACAATCAATGTCAGACGCCGAAGGACCGTCAAGCCAAAAGCCTCTTGCCAATAATCGATGAACTGTGGTTCCCGGCATTCAGAGAAGCAGCGGAAACCGGAACCATACATGGAAAAGAAAAGGTAAACCACAGGGCGCACACACACAGACAGACACAAGAGACGGTTTAATTCTTGTCTGGCTAACTTTTCTTGTCCTTGTTTTCCCTGATTTTTAAGGTCCCTTCCGGACAGTTTGAAACATTCAACCAGTTTCTTTCTTTTTCTTTACCGTAAAACACGCCCGAGGGAAATACCGAAGAAGAAGAAAGGATAGCTGCGTCGTAGTGCATGAGAAGGGTTGAGGACCGCTCGCATGCTCATACCTTACTCACCTACCTTACCTGCCTAGCAGGTACCAACCTTACAAACGGAAACAAGGTTTCACGGTTTTCCGCTGCCGAAACTAACTACCTTACCTTACCTAGGTAATAATTAACCCGCCCCCAGCATCTCATCAACCTCTGAACAATGAATGATATCTGGCCTTGGTTTTTTTTGTAATAAACTACCTTATGTGTGATAAAGTATGTAATAAAGTAAAGCGTTTCATATCAAAACTTGGTTTCTACTTTTTTACGACAACATGTGGCTTTACAAGTAACAAGGGCAAAACAGCCTTGATTACATCGATGGATGGATGCAAGCAACGACAAGTTCTGTTCCGTCTCTGCGAAGTTTTGCCTTCTCGTCGACTAGATAAGTGATAAATCTTGTCGAACGCTTCCTTCCTTCTGATGGAAGTTTCCGTTGGCCTTCGGCGGTTTCCTACTGCCACAAGTAATAATTGCTTGTTCTCAAATTGGTGCTTTAAAAAGGATAAAAAAAAAAAACCAGAGGCTCCGAGACAAGAATGAGTCTGCATATGTGCTTCGTAAACAAATCGCTTTGTGGCTTAATTGAAGCCACAGACGACATTTCAATGATGATCTGCGTTTCAGAAGCAAGTAGGTGTAAAGCGGTCAACAAATGGCGTAATGTTTTCTTCTTGCAACATTTGCATGCAATGCAATGCAGCAAAATGTTTCTCTTTTTTCCCCCCCAACCTCGTTGATTTTTTTTTGGTGGTATGTATCATAATGTCCGGGGGGTGTCCGAAGGATTCCGTCGAAGATGACCCTTTTGGTCTGACCGAAGGCGGGATTTGACCTCAAACTTCATGTACGTTCTTTTAGCTTCTATGCAATGAGTTGATCTCTCTCTCTATCTCTCTCTACTCAGGAAATGTTGTCATCAGTTTCCATTGTCTTACGTGGTTCCTCCTTGCTTTGTGCGATATGATCCACGCATACCGCAACGGAGCAGATGAATTAGAGAAGAATCTTGGACCCTGTGAAAGTCTGACCTGTGAATTTATATATGGCTCCCCAGGGATGTTTCCCCAAGACGAGTTTGGAATGGTATTCATGCAGGTCACAGATATTTTTGATACGACCATCTCGTGTTTGTGTTGTTTATGTGTGTGTTGTGTTGTGCTGCGTTGGTGTGTGTTGCGTGGCTGTGGGGAAAAGTACGTACCGTCATTCCACGCCGTCGCCGCACATGGGATCATTGTGGAAGTTGTGCAACCCAGATGGGAGAGACCGATTGTAATTAAACGATCTGAATCTGGAAAAGGGGGGTGGGAGGGGGAGGGGGATAAAATGTATCGAATCTTTTAACTACTAGTGGCTTTTCCCCACGGGGAATTTTTGAATTCATGTATGTACATACATAGTGTACATACGTTTTCGAACAAGGCCAATCCGGTTGATATTGCAGATTGCGCGTGGTCCCTTCAGCCAGCCGCGATCACGGCAGCTAGTGACAAGTGGCAGTCGATGTTAAATTTGACAAGAAGCAAGCGTGGAGGAAGGAAACCAGCTTCCATTTCGTCAGATTTTAAGGCTGCAACAGTATAACAGGCGCGGGTGTAAAAAATAAAATAAAAAAAAATCCACCCCAAAAACCGAGAATTGCAGCGGACAAGACCGGCGCCAAGGAAATGATAACGTTGCTTGTTGTTGTTTGTGGCTTCATCCCGCCCGCGGATCTTCGGGCTACTGTCTCCTGTTTCGTGCAGTGCCGCCCACCTAGCGCGTTCGTTGTTCGCCTCAATCGTTGATAGGCAGCCAGCCAGTAGCAGGTTAGCAACGGTGGTGGACGCGACAGGCACCCCCAACAAGACTCACTGCAAAAAAAGAGGAGATGAATTATAGTGCGTACATGCAATACTACGTAAAATATTTGGGGCAATACGAACATCCAGTGCGAGTATAAAAAGATAACCCGTCAAGAGTCCGGTGCCTTGTCCGTGTTGGGCAGGCTGCTGCCGTTCCCCAGACCACCGACCGCAATGCGAAATTGGGAACGGCGATGAATCCAAGAATACGGCAACCACCGCTGACTGGTCCGGCTTGATGATAATTGGGAGCATTAAGCACGCCCGCGCTGCAAGATGGTGACAAAAAAGATCCAAATTAAATGCGAATTGTAGCGCATGCGGGAAAACTGGAGTCGCATGCAGCGCCCCCCCCTCTTCCCCTGGTACGGCGATATTTTGGCCGCATGTCGGTCCCTGCTAGCGTGCCTTGGGTCAATGCTCGTCTCATCACAGCTTGACCAATCACGGCTGTGAATCTCGGCTGCTCCATCAACAACATGGTGCTCCTGAAAACGAAAGGAAAGGACCTTGTGGAGAGAGGGGTTGAGAACTTGCCAAAAAAAAAAAAAAACTTGTTCAGTCTCTGAAATTGTGAAATGTGAATTTCACAAAACAGAATTTTATACAATTCGCCTCAAAAAGATCGTTGTCAGGAAAAAAGAATTCAAGACGGAGAGGTTGAAGTGCCCTCCTCGTCACGAGAGTGCACCAGTGAATCCGTTACCAGAAGAGAGAAGCGTATCCTTCCTGTAATGTACGATTGCATCTGATGTGTGTCTTGTAATTTTTAATTTTTTTTTGGATGTACCCGTAGCCCCATCCATTGCCCGATGCACGCACGGCAAGAGGTCCCGACTCGTTCCTGGGGCCTGGTGTGCACCGCCGTTGTCCTGTCTCGACTAGTCGCTGCACCTTCCAGTGGCCTGCTCTGCTCCAATGAACCAACCCAGTAGAAGCGCCAGACGCACCAGTCACTTCCAAACCACAAAACTTCACCTTCAACATCATTCTTTCTTTTTTTTTTTTGCTGGTGTGTGTGGATGTGTGTGCGTCTTGCCCCTCAACCCCATCCTTCGTTAATTCCCGTTGAATCGTTGTTGTCGTTCAACACTCGTCTCTCCACGACCCTGTCGCACCCACGCATTCCCAATACAACTCTTCGCGTCAGGTACCTTTTACCCCCTTCAACCTCTTCGCCCTTCCGTGCCTCACGCCGTCCCGAAACGCCCTTTCTCTTCGATTCCCTCGTGGCCTTCTTCGTCTTTCATCTCACCTGATCTCTCAACCGTTTTTTTTTTGTTCGCAACATTCTGAATCTACCCGTCACGACCGTCTCGCGCTGTTTCGTTCTTTTCTTGTTTTGCGGCCGACTCCTTTTGCGCTCCCGTGTGCATTTCGCTTCTTTGGCCCGCAATTTGTCCTCAACGCAGAAACGACCACCCGCTGCACCACACCACCACAGAGAATCAAAGTTCCAACCCGATCGAAATTCTCTCTCACATCACCACCACGAAAACGGTCGCCTTGCCTGCCCAATGTTCCTACAGCTTTAGTAGAGGCCGAATCCGCACGTGTCAGTCCTGGCAGTGCCTACCTCTATCCACCTCTCCCTCGTCCTGCGGCTTCCGAAAGAGTCGTGACCGGGCTTGAGACCGCCAGCCAAGACAGTTCACGGTGACAGTGGGCTTCTTTTTGGGAGACGGCCTACTTGACCTCCCGCATCCTTGGCCGCAGGCGTCCTTTGATTCTATAGTGTGCCACCACTGCCTTTTTGCGTGCAAAACGGTACCTTCATTCGTTTCGGTCACTGCTGATAGGTAAGCCTGTGCCCATGTGCTTCTTCCCTGACAAACATCCCGCTGACTGGTCTCGGTTTAGGAGACACGCCTCCGTTCCGTAAAATACTCTCGCTCAACCGCACAATTTCCTTTATCCCCAAATTGAACGCCCTCGGGTTCCTTTGAAACCCCGAGACGACGGCAAGAGCCGTGCGATCTTCACACGACTCACCTCCAGACTTCATTATGGCAGCACTTGTGCAAGGTTATCCCCACCAATCCGGTACCGTCACAATGCTCCAAACACGACCATCATCATCATCGGCCATGCTACCGACCGTTCAGGCTCAACCGAGCCCACAGTACATGCAGGGTGGATCTCAAAGAAATAGTATCCACGGTTTGCCGGCTGGAGCTGCCGCCCCTGTGGTGTACCGTGGCGGTTCAACCCCAGTCCAACCTTATGCTTTCACAAGCACGCCCAGCCTTAACCCGACGACACAATGGCAGAAAGTGAGGTCACACCGAACATCTTCCTCACCGGCAATACCCACCGTCCAGACCCTCGACTATCTACAACCCGCCGTGGCCCGTCCCCGGTACACAGCAAGCGCGTCCATGACAAACCTGCCCAGCACGGGAGCCATCAGCTCGACAGGTGTTGGTGCCCGAGATGATTCAGCGGTCCAGCTTTCCGGAACACAGAGAGCTGCAGCGACGGCACGCCAGCAGCAGGCATCGCAGACGATTGGAGGATCATCGTTGCCACCCACCACGGCGTCGGCGGCGCAACCGCGAGTTGCACCGGAGAGATACAGAAGAACGGCCTTGCGAGGTCCTGACTCGGGACATCAGCCGCAGGGGCCGGCATCCGGCCAGGAGACAGTAGCTGGTGGGAGGCCCAGCAATTCTCGAAACGGCCAACAAGATCAAAAATCCATGATGCTGCGTAGCCCGCAAGCCTTGCAGATGAACCGGCCGAATAGTTTTGTAGGTCCGACGTCGGGGACGGCGGTCGATGACATGGGACACGGTCAGGCACCGGGGGAATTCAAAAGGATTCGGAGACGCAGCATGCCCGCATTGGATTCTGCCGGTTTTTCCACGCCTTTGACCCCGCCCGAGCTTAAGCAGCCTGGAGAATCGAAGCGCCTCGAACGATCGGCGCTCGCCAAAAATGCTACCAAAGAGAACAAAAATGTCAAAACGGGAAGCAACAATTTGACAGTTGACAAGAGGACCACTGGTGTCGATTCTCGGGCGACGAGCTCCGACAGTCGCTCGTCGGGTCGCAGCAGCGTTGTCAGCAGCGCTTCGAGAGCATCCTCTGTAAGTAACCTGCCCTTGCATTGACCAATCACATGTAATGTCCGCAAAGTCAGCCCAGAGCTGAACCGCTAACGCAACCCTCCTCTTTCCGTCGGTCTAGTCCGCCAACGCCAACCGCGCCCCGAACGTATCTGACCCCGCTTCCTCTTCATCGCTTTCTGAGCAGTCCGGCAATAGCCAAGATTCCCCCCGACTGGTCAACATTCCCCCACGGAGCTCGTCATCCGATGCTGCCAGCGCGAAGCGGGTCGTCAATCCGTCTCCTCTCTCCAAGGCAATGGGTTCGGAGGCTGAGAACGCTCTGCATGCAGACGCTGCAGGCACGGCTATTGACGAGGCTGTAAAGACGCCGCCTAATCGTGTCGAGAGCCCTGCCGTCAAGCAGTTGTCGGCAATCAATGAGAAGGGAGGCCGGCCAAAGAGCAAGACATCGAGATTGAGACGAGCCTTTTCATTCGGCAGTGCGGCAGAGTTCAGAAAAGCTGTGCATGCTAACAGCGAGGCTGTCGAAAAGGGAACCGGCAAATTGCAAAAAGATCGGGATCCCGCAACCGCTTACGATGAGGAGCAGGAGCGCATCGCTCAACAACAGGAGGCTGCCGGCATCGGCAGCAGCATCTATGCGGGAGGCAGGTTGTTCTCGAGGTCAACTGACAACCTATCGATTTCGTCAACGGCATCCTCGGCCTCGATTATGATTCGGAAGATGGGCCGTGGGATGAAGAAGGGCGGACGATCTCTTGCCGGACTGTTCCGACCAAAGTCCGTTATCGGCGCACCCGACGCTGACGCAAAGCTCCCCGAGGCCATGGAGGCTACTGTATCAATGATCAACGCCGAAGCCGAACGAGAACGCGTCAACGTGAACGCCGACCCACGCACACAACCCGGCGGTGGTACTGGATTCCCTCGCCTGGAGCGCAACTCTATTGATGCCGCGAGTGTTGCGGCACTCGAGCTGGAGCCCCGCGCCAGCGTGGGAAGCGGTAGTTCTGTCAGGAAAAGTATCGTTGGCGGCGAGAAGGAGAGGGCTGAGGTGCTTGCTGCTGTCCGGAAGGGTATCCTCAAGAAGAGTGAGTTTTTCGACCGACATGGAGCTGAGTAAATGACTAACATGGTATCCGAAGAAGATCGCAGTCCATCACCCCGAGGTACTGATAACAAGGGTGCCGTCTTTGATTTGCCAGGCGTTCCCCACGTCAACGACTCGCCAACTTCCAGCGCTCCCAGCACACCCGACAATGAGAAACAGGGACATAGACGCACAGGCACTGTTACGATTGGCAGTGAAGACTACTTTGTGTCTGCCCTTCGTCTCCGACAGGACACTAAGAGTGCTCCCGCAACCCCTCAGGGAAGCCTCAAGCGCAATGCCACCTTTAGCCCTCGAATCATTACTTTTGAGACTTGGCCAAGCCAAGAGTACGATCGCCGCGGCGAGATAGCAACTTGCAACCGGTTGACCCCAATGTTGGCTCAGCAAATTAAGGAGGAATTGAACACCTTCAAAATGGTAAGGAGCTTGTAGCATCCTTTACTGCGACTCTAGTATGTATACTGACTGTGCGGATTTAGGAGATGGAGGTTCACGAGAACTCAAAGATTTATACGCACTTCTTCTGATGATAAAAAACGATGGTATCACAAGTTTTACATCTCTAGGTTCTCGTTACCGTTTTTCTACAGGGGATTCACGGGCCCCGTCGTGTATTTGACCAGGATTTCGACATTTTTGAGTGGCGTTTAGGGAACAGCATAGTAAGGTGTCATGGCGTTTCTTGTCTCTCTCTTCTCTTGACATTGATCTTCACAAACTTTTTTGTTTTTTGCGTCTAGAAATATGGCACAGCAGCACAGCGAAATCTAATTACACAAGAGGGCAGGCCGGCCCCTTTTTTTCTTTCTTTTTTTTTTTATTCCTTTCTTTCTTTCTTTACTTTTTTTTTCTCTTTGTTTTTACACATTTGTTGTTCTTGTTTATTTCATTTCTGTATACTTTCATGGACCCGTTTCCGCCCATCACAAAACCAAAACCGAAACGCCTATGAGTACGCCATCTGTCCTCTTTTTTTTTTCCCTTTCCGAAATGACACGCGTTGATTACGGCAAAGCGATTGTATCTTTTGTTTTTCCCTCGGTATGCGATAAACTTCGGTTAATCCAACAAAGCTGTACACGAGCAACATCATTTACGACACATTCATGGTGCACATCACTTTATGCGTTGGTGCTCTCAATAAGACGCGAAGGCTAGGTTTTTGATGGTTGTAATAATGGTGGCGGTTGTCCCTCATTAATTTATGGATCGGAGGAAGTGGCGTGCTTGCAATTTTTTGGAGGAAGGATGCAGGAGAAGGAGAGGAAACGAACTGGAATGGGTACAAAGAAGAGATGAAGAATGGTAAAAAGAAGAAAATCCAGATGCAGAAGGAATAAGAGGAAAAAGACCACATTTTAAATACATTGCGTACGTACACACATACACTTTTACAAAGACACACTTTACACAAACAAATTACACTGCTGCTTGTGATGGCTTTTTTTATTTCCTTTTTTTTTTTTTTTTTTTTTTTTTTTAAATATGAAAAATCTACCTAGTCAGCTACACACCCATAGAAAGAGAGAGATAGAGAGAGAGAGAGAGAGAGAGAGAGAGAGAGAGAGAGAGAGAGAGAGAGAGAGAGAGAGAGAGAGAGAGTGTGTGTGTGTATGTGTGTGTGGTGTGATTCGGTTGGTAGAAAGGTTGGGATGAAGGATGGTGGTATGTTGGATGGGATAGTTGAAAGGTAGGTAGCTGTGGGTTTAAGCGAGACGAGAGGGGAAGTTTGTAAAAACTAGTCTAGGTAGGAGGAGGTATTCCAAAGTTGTAATAAATAGGCTAATTTGGCGCCTGATGCGCGTTCGATAATGGTATTGATTCGCGGTAGTGGGTAGGCGTCCGTGATCTTTTTGGGCGTTGATCTCGCGATTGTCCACAACCCATCCGCGGACTGCTGGTCGCCTTCCTTAAGCGTGATAACACGCACTCCAAGCCCCGGCCTTGGAGGTGCAGTGGTTTGGTGCGGGAGAACGTCATCGGAAAACGTTTGCAGTGTCGGTAAATCGGCGGCATTCACCTACGGGATGGATTGCACACCATCCTTGCTTGACTGACCCCCAGGCGGATTCACGGTTTGTTTGAGCAAGGAACGTTTTAAAACCCAAGTACGTACATACATACATACATACATACATAGGTAGTGTCCACAAGGGTTTGAGTGGGTGATAAAATCTATACTACGTCTGCCCCATGTATCCAGGAGCGGCCTTCACTTTTACTCGTAAAAGGCCTTGCTTGTTCTGGTAATAACATTTGTTGGCATCGAGAAGCATCGGGTACTGAACTTTTGCTACCTGGGAATAATACATACGTACAGTGTGGGGTTGTTCGTTCTCTTCGTCAGTTACGTATCCTTCATCGTCTCCCAGCTCATCCCCTTCCGATCTCTCATTCTTTAGCAGTTTGGTATCCCTTCTTCCTCGTGGTCTTCCTGAGCTTTCACGAACGTCTGCATGAGGGTTTTTTTTAGTCCCTTCCATTCTCCTACGGCCTGGAAGGTTTTCTACGAGTGGGGTGTTTGGATTCTGGTAAGCCTTCATCTTGCGCAGACTCGGGCGCCCTTGACCCCCTTGTGCCTGTCTTTGGTGGCTTCAAAGTTCTCCCGCATACATCCAAGCACGAGCATGAGGCCTCTATGGAGGGCCCACAACAAATGATGGATCAGAATCTTGTGGGCTCCGTACGAAGCGGTGTTGAGAGTTGGGGCGTGCACCCTGGCTGCCATGGCGATATCCCTTCGGTAAGGCGTGGATGAAGAAGTGCCGGGTTACCTCGGCCTCGGTGGGCTGGGGTAATCCGGCCCTAGGCGGTGCAAGGCTTCCTTGAAGCGGAAGATGCCGATTTCGAAATCGATGTGGAACTCCAGGGCCGTTTGAGCCTTTCCTGCTTTTTTCTTCATGTCATCTCACCCCATCGTATTCTTAGAAAAGATAAATGGCGCTGATTAGGAGTCCATCCACGGGTTGCGTTGCGTTGCAGTTGTTTATGGATGGGGAGGTGGGGGGAGGGTGATGGGTGAAAGGGGAATTGGGAGGGAAGCGGGGATGGAGGTTGTTGAGTCTCACCGTGATTACTGAGAACATGTCGGTTATAGCTACCTAGGTACCTATCTAGAAGGTAATGTTGGGAGTTCGGTATGAAGATTGGATTATTGTAGTATAATAACACTAATGCGGTACCTAACATGCTGCGCACATGTTGTGCAGGACGACAAGAGCTATTTACGTCTTTTTTTTATTCCCGGTTATTTGAAATACGAAGGCCCTAAAGTGCTCAGGGGATCCACTAAGGAAACGGGATTCGGGGTCTTGACAAAGAAACAGGAAAACCGAAACTGGAAGAAGGTAGATGGAGTTGAAATAGTGTGGGGTGAATGAAGCGGGTGATAGAAGGAGGGTGGGGGTTAGTGGCAGGGATGGGATATGGGTGTTGGTACAGTGCCGATTAGTGTGTATGGGGAGCAAACTGTGCTTTCTTTCCGGCTGATGATGGGGCTGACAGATGTGGAGCATTTGCATGCCCATCATTGCACTTTAAAGAGGGTTAACCAATAAGATCGATCAGGCAGGCCAGGGGACTCAGACTTGGCGCAGCCTTATTTGAAAGGCTGTGAACTTTTTTTTTTATCTTTTTTTTTTTTTGGAGGGGAGGGCGAAGGGGGAAAGTAAACTCTTAATTCCTCAACATCTTTTGGGAGACGGAGACATATTGGGCGCGTGCATTAAAAAGGAGAGAACACCAACAGGGAGTAAAACTGGCATCAGGATTGATTGCCAGATTCCGCGCGTCTTTGGGACAGCAGGCGCAGGTGGCGACTGGTGGAATCTGTGGGAGGAAGGGTTTGACAACGGCAACGATACGCACGATGACTTCGGATTCTGCGGCGGCCGAAGCGCCGGCTACGCCAATTGCACCCAGGAAAAAATTACACGGGCGAGCGTTTTACGAGAGCATTGGATCCCCCAAATACATACTCGCGCCCATGGTGGATCAGTCGGAATTTGTAGGGCGCTCTCTCCAGTGCGGTTGAGGATTGAAGAAGACATTGCTGATGGGTGTCCAGGCATGGCGAATGCTATCACGATCCTTCATGCCCGAATCCGAGCGCAAATCGATCCTCGCGTACACCCCCATGTTCCACGCCCGCCTCTACAGCGAGACTCAGAAATATCGCGACCAGCACTTCCAAGCGACGAAGCCCTCTGATCCGACTAGCCTCTGGCTCGATGGCAACCCCGCCTTTGACCGCCCTCTCTTTGTGCAGTTTTGCGCCAACGACCCTCAGCACCTCCTCAGCGCCGCGAAGCTGGTCGCCCCTTACTGCGATGCGGTAGACCTCAACCTGGGCTGTCCGCAAGGCATAGCCAGGAAGGGCCACTATGGCTCCTTCTTGCAGGAGGACCAGGACCTCATATACAGATTAATCAACATACTCCACGAGAATCTCGACATCCCCGTGACCGCCAAGATTCGCATCCTAGACACGAAGGAAGCCACACTCAAGTACGCGCAAAACGTTCTCTCGGCCGGCGCCAGCATCCTGACGGTCCACGGCCGCCGGCGCGAACAAAAAGGTCACCTAACGGGCGTAGCCGACTGGGAGTACATCCGTTTCCTCCGGGAAAATCTCCCCCCCGAGACGGTCCTCTTCGCCAACGGAAACATCCTCGAGCACGGCGACATGGACAAATGCCTAGCCGCCACGGGGGCCGACGGCGTGATGTCGGCAGAAGGCAACCTCTCCAACCCGGGCATCTTTGCGCCAGATCCTCCCCTCTCCGACCCGACACCGGAGTTCTGGCGGGGCAGGGACGGACAGGGCGGCTGGAGGGTCGACGCGGTCTTCCGCCGATACCTGGATATCCTGCACCAGTACGTCCTCGGCAGGCCCCCGCCAACCAGAAAGCCTTTATGGGTTCCGGGGACGGCGGGAGACGCCGCCTGGCTGGACGAGCCCGCCCAGGCTTTTCAAAAGAAAACTTATGACGGCCCGTCGAAGCGCAAAGCCGGAACGGAACTGAACCCCAACTTTTCTGCCCTGCAGGGCCACATGTTCCACATGCTTCGGCACTTCGTCACCCGGCACCACGACGTGCGCAACGCGCTCGCTCAGGCGAGGTCCCAGGACATTGACCAGTTCGAGGTGATTTGCTCCATGGTGGAGCGGAAGGTGGCCGAGGGGCTTCTGGAGTACGAAAAGACGGACGGGCAGAGCGTAGCCGACCCTGATGGGGACGCGAAGCTGAGGGGAAAAGTTAGGGAGCAAGAGTTAAACGGCGCCGAAACATCTGCCGGCGCGATACTGCAGTGCAAGAGGCCCTGGTGGGTTGTCCAACCCATTATTAGGCCTCTGCCCAGCGAGGCAATGGCTAAGGGGGCCATACAGCCGAATAAGAAGGAGAAGAAACGGATGGCGGAGGAGGAGGAGCAGCGCAACGGCGCTGCAAAGAAAATCAAGGGTGAGGACGTGGCGAACGTTGAGACCAAGGTAGCAGAGTTGGAGCAAAAAGAGAGCGAGGCAGTCAGCGGCTGAGCTCCATCCATGGTGATGAATTTAAAACAGAGCAGTCGAAGAACTTCAGGGCAAATGCATGGCCTGGTCTTGAGACGCAGGTTGCGAATATAGAGAAAGAGAAAGACATAAGTGGCGCGCCGAGAAGAATGACGAGGGTGTCCTCGTTGATATATTATACATCGCAGCAAAGTCGAGCGTTGAAGTTTAGCATTTGAAGAGGAATTCCATCAATATCTCTTCACATTTGCAAAGAATAGAATTAAAATTAAACAATATCAACCAAAAATGAGGAATTTGGCATTCAATTGGCTCAAGTTGCTTGAGTTCAAGCCAAAATCAAAATCAATTCTTGCACCTCCGGTTCATTTCGTTGAATGCATCGCAAATTCGGAATTCTGCCCCTTATTCACGTTTCGTGAACACCAACTGTGTCCCATCCTACACCAAAAGATTAGCAAAGTCTATGAGTCGAGTCCAAGTCGCGGGGAGAAAAATAAACTTACCATAGGAAACAACGTAGCAAACACCCTTATTTTTTCCGATTTAGGTGTAGCGCAATGCTTCCAATCCAACTCGAGGGCAGCCTTACCTATCATGGCAGCCATAGTCAACGGGACATATTTCCTCGCAAGGCAATCATGTGCTCCGGCACCAAAGACCAGCCAGTTCTTGGTCTTGCTCTCTGCATCCCCTGTGATCCACCGGTCTGGATCGAATCGCTCAGGGTCAGGGTAGACATTTGGATCATGCAAGGCTGGGTAACACGAGGGGATGATCATCGATCCCTTGGGAACTGTGTACTTGGGCGTGATGGGAAAGTCCTTTGTCGCAAGGTAGGGCACGAAGATGACTGGGGGTCTCCAGCGGAGAAGCTCTTTGATGACTGCCGCGGTGTACGTAAGAGATTCAAGCATGGGCAGATCGAATGGCTTGGTCCTGTCACCGCCTCTGGCAGCCAGGTTCTCCTCCCGTAATTTGTCAAGTACGTCAGGCCGTTGGGCGAGGACTTGGAACAGCCAGTTTGTAGCTGAACTCGATGCGTCTTGAGACGCAAACAAAAAAGTAAACAGGGTCTCGCTGATCTCTTGGTTGCTAAACTCACGGATGAGGTTGGCTGGCTTCTCGACGTCGACGTCACCTCGTGCAATGCTCTCGCGGTACTTGTTGGACTCAAACATGTGCATAACCCAATGATCGACAACGCAGTTTGGGACCGCATCTGGATTCGACATGCGCGTCTTGCATGCTGCTGCACATCTAGCAAATTCGCGGTGGATTGCGTCGGCTACTCGCTTGCCGTACCAGGGCTTCGTGAATGGGATGTAGATGGATAATGGGACATTGACAAGCTCGAGTGCTGCCGTGGCCATATAAAAGTCGTCAGCAATCTTTTTGACTGCGTCGGCTGAGATGTAATCGCCGAAGAAGGTGCGACAGGAGAGGGCACAGTTGATCTCCCGGAAGATGGCCATGAAGGCTGTCGGCTGCCCCTGGTTCGTTTTGCTGGTCTCGGTGAGCGTGTCAAAGTATTCTGCCAGAACTCTCTCATGCAATGGAAGATATGTCGATATGGCTTTGTTGGTAAACAATGGAGTAAGTCCTCTCCGGAACTCGGCATGACTCTTGCCCTGCAGGAAGACCCATGCTTTGTGGCCTAGAAGGTCTCTCGCCAGGGGCACGAGGCACGGCTCGGTGTATGTAGGAGACTTGAAAACTTTGTGCGCTAGATCTCTGTCGGAGGCGAGAACGACGAATCTGTCATATCAACCGTCAGAAATGGGGGCGGGCATGAAGGAGTGCGGAACTGACTTGTGGAATACGGATACACAACTGAGAGGACCACTCGCCCATTGTGCAAGATACTCTTCAAACTTTGGATCAAGCGCTTGAATGAAGGGGCCTATAAACGGAATCTTGAATCGGGGGCCTGCTATAGATCCCTTCCGGAAGATGTACGCGACTGAGACGGCATCAGCAACCAAATTCGAGTACTAGCTGAGCCCGGCACCCAGGATCTCTAACCTTGGTCATAAACCACGCAGCCAAGCATAAACGTCACCATATATTGCCAGGTAGACCATTTGATCAGGCAGTTGGAGAGATAGCCCTGGATCTGAGAAATGTTGATACGCCATATCCCGAACTGGTGTACGTCGAGGGGTGTAGAAGAGGTGTTGACGAGGTTGACGAGGTTGACGTGGTTCTCGACTGCCATTTTGACTTTTTT
Organism: Cladorrhinum samala; assembly: GCA_033576145.1. Taxonomy (NCBI): domain Eukaryota; kingdom Fungi; phylum Ascomycota; class Sordariomycetes; order Sordariales; family Podosporaceae; genus Cladorrhinum; species Cladorrhinum samala. Next base: position 56,113 of record MU865014.1, on the reverse strand, counting down.
GTCTTCAGGCGCTGGAAAGGATTCATGGAAGGAATGACTGAAAGGATGAATCCCGTCCTGACTTCCCAACGAGTTTGATTCTCCTTATAAGGAAAGAGTTAGGGGCTAGGGGCACTCATGATGGATGCCACGGGTGGACCCCGCAGACAGTCCTTTGGGAAGGAACCATGTCTCGACATTCGCTTTCAGAGACGCTGAGCTGATGCCGAGTTAACTTTTTCATCCTGTATCTGTGAAGCATGGTGTCGCTTCTCATCCATCGGATGATCCCCGAAGTGTATAAGTTTCCCTTTTAGGTTTAGTCTCCGGAACGATCCGTCACCACGACTTCCAGCGGGCTCGGCGACACTTTATGGGCAAGCACGCAATTGCAGTCGGACAAGCAATATTCACACAATAACATGAGCTGTGAAATATTTACCTGGAATTAGTTATCACTAGAGATTGGATTCTGAAAACTTCAAGATAAATTGTCTTGCAGTGGTTTATGGAGTTGTTCCCCTTTCTTTTGCCTTCCAGACCTACAAATGCAAGTCAAATTCCCTTACTCTGTACCTCTGACGGACCAGAACCGCGGAGTCTAGTCCTATTTTGGTTAGTCATGTTTTCACTGAGTATCGGGAGGGTTTCTTCGACCAGTCGGTGGAATCCCCCCTTGGCTTCTTTTTCATGTCACACCCCAAGTTTTTTGGAAGTACTTGGTAGAGTCTGTAGCTTGTCCAATCTCACAAATAACATCCAAGATATCTTTCTTACAAAAATGCGCCAGACTCTAAGGCGGTCTTGTGGTGAATGCGCCAAGGCTAAACAGAAATGCGACCTCCAAACCCCCCGATGCTCCCGATGTGCCAAACGGAAGTTCAAATGCAGCTATGCGAACGCGCCGTTGACAAGCCCTCAGAGCCCGCAGAGTCCCCAGACTGCTATTGGCTGTGGGAAACGTGGATCGCCGTTAAGCATTTACAGGATCGCATCGCTCGACCCGTTCGATTCGTATCCGCAAACAAGACTTCCCCGCGAGCGTGTCCAGAAGCTCATCCACAGCTTCCTCAACAAGATAGCCTTCCAGTACTACCCTCTCGACCTGAGCGCGACATCCAACCCCTTTCTCATCTCGTGGTGGCCGCTTGCCCTTGGGGACCCAGTACTTTTCCACGTCTCTCTTCAGACAGCATGTCTCGATGAGGAGCTGCTGGCCCAGAGGGGCTTTCAAACCTCCGAGATCTTGATGGCAGACTCTGTTGCCTTGCTTCGACGGAAAGTCGAAAACCCGTTGCTCGCCATACAGGACGGGACATTGAATTCTGTCATCACCTTGGCCACCATTGAGGTACGCACCCCCTGAATTTCACCCTCAGAGCACCCTATGCTGATTTGCCTTTTGGCTTCTAGTACGGCAAAGGTAACCTCGAAGTTAGCAAGATGCATGTGAATGGTGCGAAGAAACTGGTTGACCTTAGAGGTGGGATCAGTTCGGTCAGGCAAACCTCACCCCTGACCGGAAGAATGGTCAGCTGGTAGGTTTTTGCCCCGACAAACCAATGCTGACCAAGAGTGTAATTACTGATGATTATGCATCTCGCAGGGTATCAATGCTTGTCAATGGCCACCCGCAATTCGAGACTCAAGATGACGCTGGCATTGGAGATGGCATTCCTCCTATCGCCGAATGGCAGCTAGGCTGGGACGACTTTGATGACAACCTCTATGAGCTCGAAGGGTTGAAAGTTGACCATGCAGTCAAGAATGTTTTCACCCGTCTCCGAACTGTCTTCCAGCGGGCCAGACGAATACCGCTCCCAACAACCAATTGTCTTCACGACCTTACCTGTTTCGTTGTACACAGGCTACTTCTCACAGCTCCAGACGCGGAAACTAACCGATCGTCACCCGTTACCGAGTGTATCCGCTACGCCATCATACTGTTCATGTTGATTTGTCAAGGGCCAACTTACTATTCCCACGCCGTCTTTATGGAATCGATCGTAGTTCGGTTTATGGATTATCTTGGGCAGCTCGAGTTGACCACGGATCAGCTTGACTCGCTCCACGTCTGGCTTGTTTCAGTCGGCATGGTAGCCTCAACCGGTACGCCTCAGTACCACTCATTCGTGGAAGGGGCTCGCTCGCTCGCCACGTCTCTACAGCTGCACGACTGGGATGAAATCTTTGTTCACATCAAGAGGGTTCTGTGGTTGGACTCCCATGGTGCCCAGGAGCTCTTTCGATCTTACTGGGATCCTGTTCTCGGCATGGGGCAACCACCTTCACCGACTCCCGAATCACCCCTCGCAGCAGCAGCCAGTAGCATTGCCGCAGGATTTCTGCTCAACTCGATGGCCCCGGGAAGACCGGTTTCGGTCAGCTCAAACTATCTTGGGAACCAGAGTGTACTCGTGGGGCCGGAAACCTGAAGGCGCTTGGCCACTGGTGGCCACAAGAAGGGAGAAAATTGCTGCAGTCACAAAAGAATTGAGACAGCGCCATAACTAATCCGCACACAACTCAGACCTGTGTCGTTTCAAGACTGGAGGACGACCTCGTTGTTCACACGGTAGGCCTTATGGTTCCCAGCTTCAACTATCGGGAGGTATAACGCATGTGAATGCATGCCTAGTCAGGTAGTCAACCCAGAGGCACATATTGTCTTCGGTGTATACTGCACAGCTGCTGTGGGATTTGGAGGAGGGTAAATATATCAGTGAGTCCAGCGTGTTAAATCCGGAACGTTGAAACCGGCGGCGTTACTAATGCTATCAGGCCCTGAACTAACCAGCGGAACGAACCCTCTACTATGGTTTTTGGCCAAACTGTTCGTACGGTCTGAACTATCGAGATCGCCCGTACCCGTTCCGATGCGTCAGTCAATGAAAGCATTAAACGACTCAGCAATGGCTCCTGACTGACCAGCATGAGATTTTCGTCTCCATTGCATGTATGCGGAGAATTCTTGAAAAATTGGCATGAATCTGAAAAGAGTTGGTATTCGCTCGGGTCGAGTCGGTTGGGGGATGGAAATAAATGCGCTGAGGTTGTCGGGTATCATTGCCAGAAGCCGAACACGTTTTTAACCTAGAATGTGAGCAAGTATTGAGGTGTCCCTCAAGACATCGATTCGGAAAGGATTAGAAGGAGGAAGAAGGAGGGGGGGTGGGGGGTTGGAGGTCGATGATGTCGACGGATGACTGGTTTTAAAGTAGGTAGATAGGTAGGGTAGATGCATGTACCAGGTAGCCTGCAAACCATCCGATCTTACACAGACCAATCGATGCACCTTCTTCCCCCCCTTCCCTTTCCTTTCCATCGGTAAGCAGTATATGGTTTTGTCTTTGGAGTACCTTCCCAACGCCCCCAGACGGACTAGCCAACTGGCTCAGCGGTCTGGGGGCGGCAACGAACGCCACGAGGTCCCGGGTTCAACTCCCGGTCGCTTCACCCCCCCCCCCCCCCCCGAGTTTCTACATCCTCGTGTTGGTGTAGAAGTCTCGTAGCCCCCCGCAAAACACCTCCAACTATCCTCGTGTGGTATTGGAGGGTTTTCGTAGCCTGCCTTGTCCCTGCAAATGATGCCGCCATGAGGCGGTATCAGGGGATGGCAGGTGAGCTTTTTGGCAATTTTTTATTTATTTATTTCGAGCTCATGACGGTTTTTCATTTCGAGCTCATGATGGTTTTATCATTGTTCGATTCTTTAATGACAAAAATGGAAGGAGAGAAGAAGGTGAAGGAGGCGCTTTTCACGATGACACGTTATTGGTTACGCTCCCGGTCATTTAAACGATTATCTAACTGTATTCAGAGGAGAGGAACGAAAGAGGTCGGGGACTCGGTAAACAATAATTTTGTTTTTTTGTTTTTTTTGTTTTCGTTTGGTTGGTTTGGCAATCTCCCCTCAAAGAAAGGAATGATGTATATTTTATCCTTCACATTCTTTAACCATAATCCCGTCACCAGAAACTCCTTGACTTACAACCCCAAAAGAAACATTTAAACGCCAGGCAGATTTCCAAAATCCCATTTCCCCGACCCCAAAACAAAGAGGGAAAAAAAAATGATATCAACGGGCCGCCCCCCCCCCCCGGCCTCAAATAAACATAAACAATCCTAACCCAGCCGCAACTGACATCACCAGCCACCTGCTCACGCCTCCGTTTGTTCTCCCGACGCCATTATCCCACAGCATGACGGGCTTCCCGACCTGACTGGTCCCGTCGACGCTGCAGACGCTCTGGCAGCCGCCCTGGCCGTCGGTGCTGGACTTGGCCTTGGCCTTGCCGCCCTTGATTTCCTCGGTCGAGTTGTAGACAATCTCGAACCACTGCACCTGGAGGTACGCCGCGTCCAACAGGCTCATGTTGCCCGTCCACTTGCCGCCGTCGCTCCAGGCGTTGAGTATGATGTTGCTCACGTCCCGGGGGACCTGAAACTCAGTCTGCGCGACGGGCACGTCGTTGACGAACCAGGCCGTGTACTTCGGGGTCCAGTCGAGCCTGTGGACGGCCCAGTCGGTCCACTTGAGCCCCCCCGGCATGGTGGCGTTCTTTGTGGCCTGCGGGAGCACCTCGCCCTCGTCGGTGTAGGATGGCTGGTTGGTGTAGTGGATCACGTTTTGCGGGTCCGAGGTCCTTATCTCGAGGTCCGACTCCTGCACCTTTGAGAGCTGCGCCGAGTCCCTGTAGGTGAACATGGCCGTGATGGCTCCCGGGGAACCCAGGGTGCGGGCGAGCATCCTCATGGATAGGTACTGGAACTTTGACGAGGTTGACTCGATCTCGGCCGAGGTCTGGAAGGTCTGCATCCGCTGGGTCCGCAGAGTGAGAAAAGTCGGCTTGTTCTTTTCGTCTGAGGATGACGAAGAGTCGGCTTCGATGTAGACGTTGTTGGGCGAGTTTATCATGGTAATCGTCGCGTCTTCGCGAACGCCGTTGGAGTTGTTCCAGGACCCTGGCATCCAAAAGTCTGTGAAGGGTGAGGACTTGAAATAAGGCGAGGTGACTTCGGCGGACGAAGAGGTTGCAGAATCTTGGATTGCCGGGGGGACGCCTGCGTATTGAGACAGGGAGCGGAAGTCGAAGAAGCGGTGTTGGGAGAAGAAGAGGGTGTCGTTGGATGACTTGGAGAGGTAGCAGCCACATTTTGAGTCGTCGGTTAGGGATTGAGAGAGGGTAAAGGAGGGTAAGAGGAAGAGGAGGGGGAGGAGGGTGCTAAGGGGTGTTGATTCGAGCGTCTTCATTTTTGGATTTTGGAGGTATAGATTTTTTGATTTTCTACTTGGTGTTGCTGGAGTATGCTTTTGGTATAATCACAGTCAAAGCTGCTTGTGTTGATACTAGCCTCCCAAGGAAGGGGGGGGGGGGGAAGAAGAAGTGACAAGCCGAGAGTAGTTGAAGGCATGCGGCAACACATGGGGCGTGAACGGTATATAAATGAGATGGGTCAGATAAACGAGATAAATAGCAAGCCGGCGACCGACGGCGAAAAGGGGGGGGGGGTAAGGTAACAACCGCGAAACCGCGAGGATGGGTGAGGGGTGGTCTCTGAAGGGTTTCTTTTCTTCTTTTCTTCACAGCAACGCGACTCTCTCGTTGGTTTCCCCCGGGCCGCGGGTAAAGAATAAAGAAATCTCCATAGTGTATAGCTGGGTATGGCCCGAACCATGATGCGCCTCCTATCCGGGATTCGGGAGCTTCATTCGTGCCTCTATTGGTCAATGCCTTTGGGGATGCACCGGCGATCCAGACCGACCAAGAGGCTGCCTCTTGGCTTCTGGCCGGGACATAGCATATCAGCAACAGAGTCACTACGATAGTAGCCACTGGGCGAACCAAGTTTCAGGGATCAGCATTTTGCCATAAAAGGTTTCCGCATGGCTCATATAGTATATTGTTTATCCGGTTAAAGGAGTTAGCAGACCGAGTTGCTAAATTTGGAGGCAAGCAAAGAAAAGTAGCATTTGGGGGGTCTGGATACAACTCTATGGGTATTTGTTCTGCTCGACATACCGGGATACGCTTCATGAAGATGAGACAGGTGTATATAAAGAGTGGCCACCTAGTGTGGTCGTGTCGATGACTTCCTCTTTCTGGGCGGAATGAAACCAAACGAGACAAAGGTTTTTTTACAGAGACTACGTATGCGCCGACTGTGCGACTTACGTATATCATCTTCTAGATGAGACGAGCCGAGATTTTTTTCTTCTTCTCTGAGTGCAACTCCAGGACTGGTTGCGCAATGGAGTGGGATGGCTGATCAGATCAGATCAAGAACGTGGTACGTACATATATACATACGTACATCTAACGGTGTGGACGAGGCAGTTCGTTCCCGGATTGTGGGAATCGTTCAACCAATTAATATCCGTAGGTGCGGTGCGCCCAGCGACAATAAATCTTTTGGAATAATTATTGCGGATACGTATTTCAGTTGTATGAATAGCGAAAAATATTTATATTGATGGGAAAACGACTTGTAAAACATGTCACAATCCAGGATCCACCATGAGAAGTGGGGGGAACATTAACCTCAGTTCGAAACCTGAGAGGAGGCTGATGATGAAAGGCGATGGTTATAAGCTTCCTTGCCCCGAGCTTGGCGACAGTGCTTATGCGTGTGATATGCTTATGTAACTGAGTGTAAAAGCAAGCTAGAGCCGTGGCGCGCAAGCGGTTTGGTTGTCTGCATCGGAGCTTTAAACCCCCGATTACTTTGGTGAATTGCTCCGCCAAAGACTAAGGTCGCTGCAAGAAGTGGGAACTTTACGATCCGTTCGCCATCACCAACTTTTACTGCCACCATTTTCTCTGCCGTTTGGTTTCTCTTCCGCCATTTTATCGTGGGAGGTTTGGGTAACAGCGGACACTCTTGTGTTTTGGCTCATTCAGCGCGCAAAATCCTTCAATCGGCCTTGTCGCAATCTTGCATCATGTCGACCCCATCTGAGAGCGAAAAGGCAGCAACTGCGCCGGACGAGCATAACGAGCAGCAAGCACAAGACGTAGTCGAGAAGGAAGAGCCAGAGACGGCAGATGACGACGCGACCAAGGAGACCAAAGCTGACACCTCATCGCCAACGAAACCCGACGACGCCCTATCTCGGTCCCCATCACCATCAGACGAATCCTCCGAAGACGAAGAGGGCGAGGTCTCGGACGGCGAGCAACCCGACGCGCCGCCATTACCAAACGAACCCCTTCCAGGCGACGCCTCGGCGCCCCCTCTTCCCTCCGAACCTCTCCCCGAACAGAAAGAACACGGACCTGGAGGCGACGACGATGACGGTTGGGATTGCCACTGGAACCCTAACGACAATTCCTGGTGGTTCTACAACCGCTTCACCGGCGCCTGGCAGCAAGAAAACCCCCGCATACCCGCCGCCTCCTCCTCCTCCTCCTCCGCCATCCCAGGCCAAGCTCCGGCAGTTCCCCTCCCCCCAAATACGGATAAATCAGTCATCAGCGACCCCTCATCCTTAGCAGGAGGTTACAACCCCGCCATCCACGGGTCCTACGACGAAAACGCCTGGTACGCGGTGAACGCTCGCGCGCAGGCCGAACAAGGCCCGTCGGTTCCGGACCCGGAAATAGCTGCTGCTATGCTGGCTCAAGGAGGCCCAGGAGCAGGAGCGGGAGGGGGGGAGTACGCCACGGGCGGGTATTTCAATAGGCACACGGGGCAGTGGCAGATGCCCGAACAGGGGCCCGAGAAGCACAGCGATGACGCAAAGAGCAGACGGCAGATGAGCGCCTTCTTCGACGTGATCGCCGCGGCGAACATGCACGACGGGAGGAGTCTGAAGGCCGAAAGGGCGGGCAAGAAACCGAGCAAGAAGGAGCTGAGGGAGTTCAAGGAGAAGAGGAGGGCAAAGAAGGAAGAAAAGAGGAGGGCGTGGTTGAAGGACTAAAAAATGTAAGAGAGGACAGGGGAAAAGGGAAAAATACGAGGGTTGGTTATCAGGATTTTAGATATTGAGATGAATCTGGCTAATCAACCCGGAGAGGGAAAAAAGAAGAAGAAGAAGAAGAAGAAGAAGTGAGAAAGACAACGAGGAAAAAAGAAGAGGCTGAGAAAAGAAGAATAAATGAAGACATTACAGATGGGGGAGGATTTTTATTATTATTATTAATTGTTTGCTAAAAGCATTTTCAAAAGCGTATCGGGGAAACAACACTGGACAAGTTGGGTTTTATTGGGTCGGGCGGCAAATGATGGAGTCTCATCAACACGCAAACAATGCCGTGGAGTGCATGGCGTTTACAATGAGTGGCATTGGCTTTTTTGTTCTTCTTCTTTTGCTTCATAAGTTCCCTCGTATGACCGGGACAAATGGTTAAAGTCGATATCACAGACGTTTATATGAAGCAGATAGTATGCATATAGCAAAAATATATGTATTTATTATATATATGTACAAATATCTTTATTTGAACTTTTTTTTTTCTTCTCCCTTACTTTTTATCCTCCTCCTCCTCCTCCTCTTCTTCTTCTTCTTCTTCCTCATCCTCGGAATCATCCAAAGACATATCGATCTGCACACTTCCCTCGTCATCACTATCGCTGCCATCATCTTTCTCCTCCTCTTTCTTCTCCACTACCGCCTTTTCCCCAACCTTCTTCACTTTGTTCTCATTCTTCTCTCCCGCAGCCTTGGTATCAACCCTCTTAGCAGGCTTCTTAACTTCCTCTGCCTCGGCAAACGTTTCGCTCTTCCTCTTTAGTGCCGCACCGGCTCTCGTCTGTCTTGGCGCGAGGACCTCCTCCTCCTTCGTCTCAACAGTAACGGCAAACCCATTCACTGGCTCGTCCACGTCCATCTTCTCCTCTGGCACGACCTTCACATTCCCCCATCCGCTAGCAACCACGTTCTCCTTCTTCTTCGCCTTCTTGTCCTCGGCCCCCAATTCACCAGCCACCATCACCTCATCCTCTTCTTCGTTACGCTGTTCCTCGCCCTCCTGTTTACCGTTAGATAAGAGCAGCTGTTCCAACCCTTCACTCGCGTCCCATTCCTCCCCAATCTGCTTCTGCTGAGCCCGAACCAGGTTGCTCCTGACAACCTCCACCTCTTGGTCCTTGCCGAATCGTCTGACCAGGAACGGTAAAATCGAAGGGTAGTATCTGCCGCGGCTGTCCTTGTACGGATGCAAAACGCTGGCCAGCATTGCCGGTTTGCTGTTCGAGAGGATCGCCGTTCTGTCCAGCAGCCCGCGCGATTCTGGAGAGAGATAGGATTGAGGCAGGTGGGAGAGGAGCAATGGCAGGAGCGAGGCAGCTGCGTCCAAATGGGAGGCAGGCAGAGCCGGAAAGAGGGAAACGGGTTTTTCGGTCGAGGACTGGAGGAATGCGTCTGCGTCCCCGGATTTGGTGGGTTGAGAGGATGTGGATTGGGAGGAGGGGAGGTGTCCGGCTGAGAGGAGGATATCCGCACAAACGGAATGGATTAGAGGATTGATGGAATCGACTGTAAGTCGGGGAAGGGTTGGTCCAGACAATAAAAGGAGGGGATGGAAGAGACTGTATGCGGTTTCCCGGATGGAGGGGGACGGGGTGAAGACTCGGATTGTCTGGTCGATGATGTCTGTTGCTAGGGAGAGGGCGGAGTCGCCCAGGCGGCGGAGGAGGGACGTGTGTAGCCTCAGAACGGCGGAATGAATAGAGGGAAGGGAGGTCCAGAGTTCGGATTTCTCGTCACGGCTTATGGCGGGATTGGTTGGGATCGAGTCTTCGGGGCTGGAAGGGGAGGGTGGAGTGATTAGGGTTAGGCGGGATGTCAGGTCGAGGAGGTCTCCGAGGGGTACGGTGACGGGGGATTTAGTTGGGCTGTCGAGGTAGGAGGATAAAAAGTCTAGCAGGCCGGAGAGACGTTCGGCGCCAGCTTGAAGACCGGTCCACGTGGGGAACTCGTCGGAGGAGTCGCCGCCGCCTGTTGGGAGGCCGTCGGTACGGGGTTGTGAAGGGCGGTAGCCCGTGGCTGATTCCCACGATTCGAGCACGCCGCGGAAGATCTGGTCGGCGGTGGATTGGGCGTCGAGGATGGCGGCTTTGATGGATTTGCCCCATTCGTCGGAGCTGCCGTTTTTGGGGGCTGTGTAGGAGAAGAGAATGAACAGCTGGCGGGAGCTTTCACGGAGGTTCTGCGGAACGGCTAGCGGCTCGGAGGAGGTCGGAGCGATGTAAGCTCTGAGAGCTGTCCTGGTTTGGGTTGCGAAAGGTCGAAGGGTGGTAGGGTACAACACTACGAGTTTTGAGAGGGATGACGCTACAGTCTCGACAACGGATGTGGGCGTCTTGAGGGGTTGACCCGATGCCGAGGGCTTGATGAGCTGGAGGCAGGCTGTAACAAAATTTGGGAGAGTAGGGGTGGCCATCTCTCTGATCAAGGTTTGGTAGCCCTGGAGGAGCATGTAAATCTTGGTCAGCGTGATGATGGCCAACTCTTTGGTGGCGAGAGGATCATTTTTCTAGGGGAAGGCATATTAATTTCTGACAAAATTCCACGAAAAATCTCTGGAGAACAAACAAACCTGGACAATTGCAATGAGCCCCCTAACCCATGGCTCGGCCGCCCTCAAACTTTCCCATCCCCCGACATCAACAACAGCCTTGACCAGACACACAGCGGCAAAGCGACCAGACGCATTCTTGCCGTTCAGCAGGCTGGTGATGTGCGTTCTCAGCTTGTGAACAAGCACTGGAACCTCAGAGCCCTTATCCTTTCCCTTTCCTGCATCTGGTGAAGCTGAGAGCTGTGCGCCACACTGAAGAACATGGCTGACGAGTAGTGGGCAAAGCCGAGGAAGATCGTCAACCGGTGTCGAAGTCAATCGGCGACAAAGCACCCGCAAATCCGGGGGTGTTGTTACTGAGGGAGGCGTTGCCATATCGAGTCTTTATAAAAGCTTGAGATGCTGCACGCCTGAAGGTGATGAGCACCTCTCTTTTTGGGTTTCCTTTTTGTCGTGCAAATTCACCAACAGAGACTAATTCAACTATGAATAATGCTCATGAAAACAATTGATCATTAAAAACTGTAAAGCCAACGCAATCCAGTCCTAAAACATTAACTTTAAAAAAGACTGAAAATAAAAAAAAAAGTAAATCCATATCTTATCGGTTCCTCTGCCAAGCCAAGCAATCCCCTCCAGGCGAGATGCTGCAGCCCACTTTTGGCCGGCAGCTCGATCCCCCTTGTAAGTTCCCACTTGAACGAGCCAGCCAATCCCTGTGTCCCCTTGAGTGCTATTCCGGTACCTGAAATGGGGCCGACATCATCGCCCCAAGATTTTGGGATTTACCTTCCAGGCTAGATGCTTATTATTGGCTTCATTAGTGGTGCCCCAGGTACCCCGTTACATACCCGACAACGACGCTCTCCCTTTTTCTTTGAGAGATCTGGCTCAGCCGTTTTTTTTTTCTTTCTGGTTTTTCTGAATTAGGCCCGCATGCTCTGTTTGATCAAGTCTTCGTAGTGCGAGTCGGCTTGCAGACCTGCAAACATGGTATGAATGCCTCCAGACACCGCCCACCGTATTTGCGGTGTCCATGAACGCTGACAACTCGATTATGCAGCCCGACCAAGTAAAGGCCGCCAACTATATCCAACAGCTTAACGAAGCCCGTTGCGAAGATAATTGGGATGCCGTCCCCGAGTTGGTCCGCAAAGTGCGCAAGCATGCTCCCGAGCGAGCCTGTACGTTGTTCCACTTTCCCCCTCCCCCCTCCCCCCTATTCATTCCTCTTGTCGCCAATACTCACCGGCAACCCCCCTCCCCCCCCCAAAACAGGCCTCGCACAAACAGCAACAACCGAATACTCGATAACCAAAGCGTCGGTGAAACGCCCAACCTCTTCCTCAGCCGCGGCCGGCGAAACCAATGACGCACTCGCCTCCTCGCTCGAAGCCGCGACCCACCTTCCAGCCCTCCTCACCGTCATCGAGAACGAAACCAACCACCCGGAAGACCTCTACCAATCCCGCGTCTGCATCGGGTGGCTACACTGGGTTCTGCGGGAATACTCACTCGCCCTCGAACGACTCCCCCGAGCTTTCGAAGCCGAATATCCTGACCATGCCGATGAAGTCGACACGCTCTCCGAATGGACCAAAGTCTGCGCGTTAAAGGCCGCCTACCTGCGCGCCAACTGTCTTGCGCGGCAGAACGAACGAGCGGGAGCTCTAGAAGCCTTCGAGGCCGCCTTGCCAAGCCTCAACAGCGTCTGGGTCGCGGGCCCAGCGAAACCCCAGACACGATACTGGGCTGAACTTTTCCTGACCGAGTACTGCATGCTGGCCAGCACCGCAACGAAACAGGGCGAGAAATCCCTGCAGGAACGTGATTGCCTCTCTGGTTTCCGCACCTGGGCTAAGTACTGGGCTGGAAGCAAGAGCGTGGCAGCGGGGTCGGCCCCGGTCGTGGGCGGTTACGGTTTTCGCGGATCGGTGCCTAGAAGGCAGGTGTGGTCCGAGTATTACCAGGCCTTGTCCGAGATCCTGCAGAGGGACTTGCCGTACCCCATTGGCAGCTTGACGGTTCCGAGCAATGGAGACGCGAGCGCGAGGGCGCAGTTGAGGGCCGAGTTGAAGAAGGTGGAGATCATTTATCAGGGACTGTTGTACAGCGAGACCAAGTTCCCTAGGGCTGACGAGCAAAGGGCTGAGGTGGAAAGGTTCGTTGACGCTGCGATGCGGAACTGGGCGATTCTGCATGGGAGAGGGTGGAAGGAGTCGGACTTGGGCGCGGGAGGGAGGGATGCGCTCAGCCGAGGGACCTTGGACATGTTGTACGGCGCTGCGGCCAAGACCTATCACTCGACCTCGATTTTGCGGCATTTGTTTACGGTTCATTTGGCCCTGGCCGAGTTCGAGCTGGCTTTCATGTCGTTTGATTCGTGGTTTGAGTTAGTCAAGAAGGGCAAAGCGAGAGTTGAGAAGACCGGGCACGGTGAGCCAGCGCTGGATGATAACGCCATCATCCTCGAGACCATTTCGGCTTGCATCTCGGCGCTTTGTCGGTATGGAGGAAGGGAGGCGGCCGAGAAGGCATGGAAATTGGCAGATGAGCTGGAGAAACTGACTGAGAAGTACGGCCGCGATGATGACTCGGATCGCGTCGGGAATTATGGTGCCGTCCCGTTGAATATCTTGTCGTTGGCATGGCAGTCGGTTGGTTTGGCGAACGCGCAATGGGCGCGGACGACGTTTGACTCCGAGTCCCGGTCATCAATTCAGGAAAAGGCTATTCGGTGTCTGCGAAAATCCTTGTCGCCCGAGTTTGGTCATGTCGTGGATGTTAGGGGCGTGTTTGCTCTCGGTGTATTGTATGCCGAACAGCGCAAACTACCTGTCGGCATTGAGCTGGTCAAAATGGCCCTGATAGCTGACAAGGCGGTCAAGGAGCACGAGGAACTGCACAACGGACCCTACTGGAGGGAGAGATCACTTATCCCGCTCTGGCATCTTTTGGCGCTCATGCTCAGCGCAAGGCAAGAATATGTCATGGCAGCACGGGCATGTGAAGGTGCCATTGAGCAGTTCAAAGATCCCGTTGTTTTGTTCGGGACTAGGAGCCTGAATGGAGGGTTCCGCAGCGAGCATCTAAACGAGGTGGCTGCTGAGAAGCAGGGCAGCGATGGCATCGTGGATGAAATGGACGACTACGAAAAGGAAAGTATCTTGGAAATTAAGATGACCCAGCTCGCCATTCTGGAGCTTGTAGAAGGCCCCGCCGTCGCAGTCAACGCTAGCACCGAGCTCCTTACCCTCTTCCCTAGGTTATTCGGAGATCTCGATCAAAAGGTTGAGCTCACCAAGGTCGAACCCCCGAAAACGGCGGCCACATCGCGCACACACAGAGGCAGTGTCTTTGGCCGCTCAGAAAAAGTACCGCGCCATAGACAGAGCGTTAGCAATGTTGAGCAGAAGTCCTCATCACGGCCCCAAACGATGCAGAGTGTCGCGACGTCTCCTCTGTCGCCGCAAAGCACAAACGACGATCCCGCCTCAAGCAGAAGATCTGTCAACTCTACTGATCTTAAGGGGAGGAGCAGGAACAGTCTTCGCAAGAGAGATCGGAGCGACAGTCGGCAACGTGCCATGAGCAACGCCGGCCCGCCGGTCCCTCCTATTGATTATGCATCGTTTGAGGAGCATGGTCTCCAACAGTACTTTACTGCTGGCACCAGGAGTGTTTCTGCTTCACAACCAACAGCGCCGCCGTCTTCGCAGCAGAATAATTCTGCCCTCCGCCAAGCGGCAACTCAGGGGTCGTCCCTAGCTCATTCCACAGGTGCGGCGATCAAGACCATGGAAAGCTTCTCGCCCTTGTTGCCCTACGTGAACTTTTCGGAGGAGCACAGCAAGCGAAAGCGAAAGAGCATACTGGCCAAGGTGTGGCTTACTATTGCTGGGTTCTACCGTCGAGCTGGGTTGTTGGATGATGCGCAAAAGGCTGTTGCCGAGGCGCAGCTTATTGTTCAGAGTCTTGAGGCCAGCGCATCTAATGACGCCCCCGGGTCTCAGAGCTTGAGCGTTAGGCAGGCTGGATGGGGGATGGATAAGAGTGTTGAGCGGATATTGGCGGATGTTTGGGCTGAGGTATGTCGCTCCTAGTCTCTTTTGTATTGAATATCTGTTGCTAACTTTCATCAACCAACAGAAAGGAGCTCTCTCCCTTGCGCGAGCAAGCCCGTACGAGGCACGAGCAGATTTCGAGACGGCGCTAACTCATTTCCCTGACCACCCGGGTGCCATCGTCGCTCTCTCCAACATTCTCCTGGATATATATGCCGAGAAACTTCTCCCTCCACCAGCAGTCCCCGGGCTCGATCTGGGCGGGGCTTCCCTGACGGATTCCGAATCTCTCCTTGCCCATCTGAGGATTTACGACGAAGACGACGAGGATGGGAAATTCCCTGCGTTGCCGTCTATGCCCTTGGGATTAGGTCCAAGGAAACCAGTGAAACCTACCGCCGCTGGATCGGAAGAAAGAGACGAGGATGGGGACGAAGACTCAGAGAGTGGAGGGGGACACGCCCTTCTGGGGCCCCAACTCCCCCCACCGTATAAAGCTACTTCTTTGCCTATCAATGACCGGTTATCGGCTAGGGATAGAGCGTATGGTTTGCTTTCTGGTTTAACCAAGCTCGGAAGCGGGTGGAACGACTCTGAGGCTTGGTTCGCGCTCGCAAGGGCGTACGAAGAGAGTGGACAGCCCGAAAAGGCGAGGGCTGCGCTGTGGTGGTGCGTTGAGCTGGAGGATGGAAGAGGTGTAAGGGAGTGGGGGGTTGTGATTTCTGGGGGTGGATATGTGTTGTAATATGTTTATTTTTATTTTTTGCTCTATTGGGTATGCTTCAAGTGAGGAGGAGATGTAGGGTGGGCGTAAGACAGGAGGAAAAACATATATCCGTTATAATTTTTTGGTCATTAGAGCACAGCATGAGCAGAGATTCGAGTTTATATACATATATTTTTGTTTTCACAGTTTTGAGCAGCAGTAAACATATTTTGTGAGATTAATCAAACTCAAAAGGGAAAAAAAGCTTCAGATTTTCCCCCCTTTGTTCCTCCCGTTTTCCCAACCTTTTTTTACACATGGCTTTCGGGCCCTAACCTTCCCTTCCCGGATATTCCAAAAGGAGCGTAATAATCTAAACAGAGAATGTACATGCGCGAGGGGATTCGTCATATTCTCGAGTTGCAATCTCAAAAATTCCGTCGAACGTGTGAGAAGAGTGTTTTCTTTTTCTTTTTTTCCCACCCCGGTTCTCCTTTCCTGGTTCCACATGAAAGGGGTTAAAAGAAGACCAAATATGCGAATGGTTTGGTTGATGGATAATGTACATGTTACAGGTAAAAAAACAACAACACGAATTGGAGGTCGTGTCTGCTTTGCAAAGGATGGTTGGTGATGAGGGAGCATATCAAATCCCCTTCACCACCATCCCTTTTTCTTTATCGCCCGAGGGAAGTGTGTGGTTTGCTAACAGAAAGCTTTGAACTCTGCACAACTTCCCCCTTTCCTTCTCGTCTTCTTTTGTGACCAGCCTGAGAAATTCGGAAGCGCGTTATTCAGGTCTGGCCAACGCCTCTCGTCGCAGGAGATAGATTCGTCGAGAAGAACCACTCTTTCTGCTCGAAAACCCCTTCAGGTTCTTAATACTCTCTGGATTTCAGAGGCCGACAAGCATCCTTCCCAATAACCAACCGCTTCCCCCCTCCCTCCCTCCCTCCCTCCCTCTGCCCCTTTTCCTGCCACAGCACACATTCCCCCCTTCTTTTTTATTTTATTTTATTTATTATGATCTCCTTCAAGCTTTAGAGCGCCGGCTTAGCACCCCCGGCAGCAGAACCTCCCAAACCGGCAGCGATCTCTGCGCTCGACAAGCCGCTCTTCTCGCCGTCGGCAGTAAGTATCTCGCCTCCCAGCTCCCTCATCCGCTGCTCCTGCTCCATCGCGGCGTAATTTTGATCCTCGCCGAACGCGAGCGCAAATGGCACGCCGACAAGCAGGGCTGAAACCGAAAGCGTCCACGCGGCCCGACCGCAAAACGACACGACCGACTTGACGGCAGAGGTGGTGGCCTCGTACTTGTCGTGGACCCAGCCTCGAGTCGTCGGGGGGATGATGTCGCGCAGGGCGTAGAGCCTGTCTGCTAGGGTCTCATCTGAAGGGTCGTAGTGCGAGTCGGTTGATATTTCCGAGTCTGCGCAAAGCGAAAATAAATGAATAAATATATATTTCATGTATAAAGAAAGGTTATGAATTGGGGATGGGATTGGGATGAAAGGTCTCCTCGCTGCGATATAAACACCAAAGGAGGGGGGGGGGAGAGGGCGGAATCAAGAGGAGAACAAGAAAGAAAAAAACACAAAAAGGAAAATCCAAAGAGGGGAATTGGAAAAGCGAAATGAAGGATATTGAAGATTTAAAAAACATACCAGTATCAGTGAAATCCTCGTCTTCCTCCGGGCCAACCTGAGCGGTAGTGAAGTGCTCGTCCTCTACTTCGGTAAGTTGGACCATTTTGGCTGTGTGGTTTGTGGTGAAACGAAAATAAAAAAAGGGAAAAGACGCTGAGGTTTATTTAATTGTTAAGATATGCGACAAGCCAATGGCGCAGTTTCGTTGTCGTTGCTGGTGGGTGTGAAATACTTCGGAATTTTGTTGACGACAGCAAGTGAAAGTTTGGATAAGCTCTTTCTTTCAACTCAAAATATCCCCCACCCCAAAAAGTTTCTCTTCCAGCCAAGGAAAAGTATGACGGATTCTGCAGATATGACTAAGCCTTTTCGAGTCTAGTGTAATTGTGGGGTTTCCGAGGATGAGGCGCGACCAATCGCGTGTTACTCTTTTTTTTTTTTTTTTTTTTTTTTTCTTCTCAAATCATCCATTGATCTCTTTTTCCATCTTTGCCAGCCGTGTCGACGGCATATAAACCGTTTTAACATTTTTCAACGTCTATGGTGCATACCTATCTATATTTGTCTTTTTGTGACAACCGGTCCAAGATACAATTACTAAAACTACCAACCAAAAGGGTTTGCTAATACCAATTTACACAACTGTTTCCGCTCTCCTGCTGAACAAAACGCAGCCGACTGCCCATTTCTAAACAGAACAGAACCCAAATCATTTTATCCGCCCTTCCTTCAAAGGTATTCGCTGTGTGTGTCATCATGTCCTCACATATGAGCCCCATCATTAATTCCGTAAAAATGCCTTACTACCCTTTGACCTTTTATATCCATCTAGAATATGCCAAGACATAGACATCAAGCAACACTATACCTCTGATACAACCGAAAGAAAAGTAAAACAGACTCTGGGTTTAAATGAAATCATGTGCTCCTTCCTCGATCTGGTTCAGCGAACCGGATCGCTGGTCGTTTCGCCGGTGGCACGCGAGGCGTATCGTCATCATCGCTATCCTCTTCAAGGCCTGGAGAAGCCATACCGAGCGCTGCTTCTCTTCTTCTTCTTTCTGCCGCTGTCTCGCCAGCATCCTCTTCCTCGCCTGGTCCATCAAAGCTCTGCAAAACCGCCAACCGGCGTCTTCGCTCGATCTCCGTCTCACCAATGTCGTTACTTGGCTGTCGCGACAGCGATGAACCTCCCTCGACTGAGGCCGGCCGAGGTGACGACTTGCTAGACCCGCTTCCAGAATCTTGTCTTGCGGGAGGCGCCGTCGACCCAGGCTCAGTGGCATAATCTCTCCTGCTGATACCCGAAGGCAAAGCCGGTGATGCAGCGGCTTGTTGAGGAGCCTGGTTAGCGATCGTCTTGACTGCTTCAGAAGCTGTGGAGTGGTTAACCACATCGCGACGTGTAGACTTGTCCAATTTCTTCATCTCCTCGATGAAATCTTCCTTCGTCATGCGTCGGCCGACACCACCAATTGTGAAACGGATCTTTCTGTCCTCCTCGTCGTCATCCTCGGCCTCCTTCTTCTTTCCTTCTTCGCCACGAGACAAGCCAAATGCACTAGCCCATCTAGATACACCTGGCTTTTCTGCCGAAGTACTGGCATTGCCTGAGGTCTTCGCTTCTTCACCCTTAGCTCGGCCACCCATTCCCATGAATTTTAGGCTAGAACCGACACGATCGCCCTGCGTCTTTTGAGCCGGAAGCTCATATTTCTTGACAACTTCACCATCTTCGTTTTCAACAATAACCTAAACGGCGTGTTAGCTTTTTCGATTTCACAAAGTCCCCCTCGGAAAAACAATTTGTAGAAACTTACGGTAGTGCCAAACTGATATGCCCTTGCAGGCTCACCCTTGCGTGACATTTTCTCCTTGTCCTTTCTCTTTTCAAGCTCTTCGTCACGCCAGGTAGCGACTTTCTTCCTGATGGCGTTGTAACTCAAACCTGATGGGCCAGCCTCGGCCGCTAACTTGTGTTTGAGCTCCTTGGCATGCTCAGCGGCAGTACCCGGGTGCGAGGGATGCACCGCCAGCACATCGCCATCCTTATTCTCGATAACAATGTTGTCACCTTCGTCATAGACTTCAACAGGACCGCGAGGCTCATCTCCAGGGCTAGGTGAAGGGGCTTTGCTCGAACCCTCTCCAGAGGTATTCCGAGGATCCTTCTCGTCCGGTGCAATCTCCGAGCTATCTCTGCGAGGTCGTGGCTGCTCAGTGCTGATGCGTGGAGCGTTGGCAGACGTAGGTGATAGGAGGCCGCTATCTTGGCGTTGAGGGAAAATGGCCGATTGCGTGATGGGACCACCAGGGCCGATTCCATCATCCCACTTCTTTCTCCGACGTCTCGCAACTAAAGATGATGCCCGGCTTCCTTGTCGACTGTGACCCGCCTTCTCCTTATCCTCGTCCTTGACGCGGCGCAAGAAGTGTCCCGGGTAACCGATTGGAGGTAACGTTCCTGGTGGATATTCTGGCATCTTGAGGTCGTCGCCGTCGGTATCGGACATGGTTCTCGCCTGTGATCGAGATTGTGATGAGATTCGGGGCAGCCGAGACATCCAAGACGGGCCATCTTCGTTAGCTTGCGTAAACGACATGGTAAGGGTAAGGGTGTTGATGTGTCTTCCGAGTGTAAAAACGGCAATCGAAGACCCATGGACAATAATGGATGCGACAACGAGGAATGCGACAATTGGCCAAACGACTCGTATCAAAGCGTAATGAGGGGCTTCGGGATCTGGGAGCTTGGTCAAGGGGACAGGACTGCCCGATTCCAACTCAGCTCGTGCCAACATGGCCACGAAAATGGCACCGACGCCGATGGGACCAAAGTGGCCGGCAAAAAGAGCCTCGCGCCATGTTTTGATGTCTGGTATGAGTGGTTTGAGAGCCATCATAATCGGTATCCGGCGGAAGAGAATGACGAAAATGGCGAGGATAACCAGTCTCCAAGCGTAGAGACCGATATCGTGGTCGTTGAAGTCTGCCCATGGAATAATGGTTCCGAAGTAGACGAAGTATGTCAAGTTGATCAACAAGTCAATGACGTTGGAGACGTGCGATTCTTCCGTCTTTTGCGTGAACCAACCGTCGTTGGAGAAACCGACTCCTGCAGCAAATCCCACCAAAAGATCATCGACACCCAGTATACTGCCCGATCCGGCAGCAAACAACGCGAGGACGAAGTAGAACACCAAGAAGCTCTCTCTGTCGATTAGGTCGTGCTTCTCAGCGTACTTGATACCATGGCGCGCAAAATATCCGATCAAGAAGCCATACACTGCGCCGAAGACGCACTCGTAAAGAATCGTGTAGCAAATCCAATGGTAAGTGACCTCCTTTGCCTTCAGCTTATCGTGGATAAGATAAAGGGCCAGATACACAAAGGGGAAAGCCATGCCGTCGTTGCAGCCCGACTCAGCAGAGAGCAAGTCTCGCAAATGCTTGGGCACCCGCCTTGCAAACTTGCCCTTACCAACAACCGAAGAGGCCAGGACAGGATCGGTTGCCGTAACGCAGGCAGCTACGACCAGACTCTCAAGCCAGTCAAGTGGTGGTACCATCCACCACACGAACAAGCTGGTAATGAGCCAGCCGAACAACATGACGGGGACCAGTAAGAACACGACGGATCTCCAGTGCTTTTCCATGTAGAATTTTGGCAACTCGACGCCGACGGCGAAACATTGTACAACAAGCACAATTCGAGAGAACTCGATGGTGATGATGTCGACGCTCGCCCATGCTTCTGTCGGGTTTATTAGGTTGGCCGCATATGGACCGAAGATTGTGCCGCAGAGCGTTGCTACAGTAGCTTCGCCAATGTACATGCGCTCCTTGATGAAGGAAGAGCATAACATAAACAAGGTGGTAAAACCACCCAAGATGATATATACCAGATGAGGTCCGGTGATGGACAGGTGATCCCAAGCCATAATTTCGGTTGTTCCCGACAAATTAGGGCGCCGAGAGGCCTGGAGTTGGTGTAGTTCGGAAGACTTGCCGGAGAGCGGGAATGCCCTGGACTATCTTGAGACGGACGGTGGTGTGGTAGTGAAGGTGACAACACCGTCACCAGCGCATGAGTCAGCCCCTTCGCCGCCGGGGCCGGGTGACGCTGTCCGGTGGTTCGGTTCAATGACTAAGGGATTTCGGAAGTTGTTATAGTCGGGATTGGAGACACTGGAGACAACCAAAGACGGAAAACGAAAGTGCGCCACTCCTCCGCCCGCAACAAAGCGTGTTCGTCCGTGTCAGACAGCGAGAAAGCTCTGAAGCG
Source organism: Cladorrhinum samala (assembly GCA_033576145.1). Classification (NCBI taxonomy): domain Eukaryota; kingdom Fungi; phylum Ascomycota; class Sordariomycetes; order Sordariales; family Podosporaceae; genus Cladorrhinum; species Cladorrhinum samala. The sequence goes on along the minus strand of MU865014.1, from coordinate 34,910 downwards.
AAGAAGGTGGGAAAAAGAAAAGAAAGAAAAAGTTAACGAGTTTTGTCTTGATCCCAGAAAACGAGATGGAGTCCACACCCTACAGCCCGGCACGAAAGATCCGGGAAGACAGCAATTGGGTGGGCAGTGCAATGAGCGTGGGTCGCAAAAGCGGCGATGGATCTGCGCAAGTCGCAATGAGAAGCAGAGATAAACGGTGGGAGATCCCCCACAGGTTTTTATCAAGACGCGTGCAGGGATGAAAGGAAACTAAAAAAGAAAAAAAAAATAAAAACTCTCTGGTACTGACGGGGGCCCGCGAGTGGTGTCATCCATGGTTCTTGGCTTTCAAAAAGAAATTTATAATGCAGCATCCGTTGGGCTAGGCATCTGAGTTTTCCTGGGGACGGGAGCGTTGAGGGGGACCTGAAGATGGATGGGGAACTTTCGGCTCCTGGAATCCTGGTAATTCGCAGGAGACTAGATTCATTGACGCCGCAGCGAGAAAGCACCTCAGCAGGCACAGCTCACACTCAGCAAAAGGGGCAAGCCCAAGTCTTCACAATCTAAAAAAAATGATGTATGCGAACTGAAAGTCTAAAGTGGCGGGTTTAGTGGGCCCTTTTTGGCTCCAGCAGAGCAAGCGATGGAACCTTGAGAGCTCTGCTTGACCCAGCCTTTCCGTTGAACGGACGTCGTCATCGGAAATGGTTAGGTGTAAACTTCTTACGACTGCCATCCGGTGCTCGGAAATGGATGCAAACAGACCGCAACAAATGCCTTCCATTTTATTTTCTATTCTTTGAAATATGTATATGTATAAATCCCGCGGGGGTCGTTGAAACATCCAAGTCCGAATTCGTGTTATCCTTACTAAGATATATCCAACTTTTTCACCATTTGTGTAACGCCCCCCTTCTAGGTCCGTTGCTGTGTGCCTATCGGTGACCGGACCCGGAGGCATAAAGTCGGTGATATCCGGTTCCGTACGCCAATCTGTCGCTTCCAGTCTCCGGGGAATTTGCACACAGCTGACATGTTGTCTCGTTTTGCCGTGTCTCAAAGCACGAATCAACCGCACGAGCTGAATTCGCACTGACATAAATCAATTGATGAGACCTGTGGAAAAAGTCTGGACCAAGTGTTGAAGCATGAGCTAAATTGGGTTACCGAAAAAATTGAAATCATGATGCTGCCAAGTCATGCCCAGCATCAGCCAGCGAACCCCGTGCGAGAACGTGATTTCTTGACCGGTTCAAGCTTCCTTGTCACCCGTTCCCAAGGAAAATCAAAGTCGAGACATTTCATGCTTATTCGCCAATGTTCCCTTGCGAAGCTTGACAAGTCGGGTTCCAATGCGTGCCAAGGTTTGTCCAACGAACGACTCATCTCGTCTGGCAATTGAAGTTATACACTATATGTACTGTGGTACTGGCATGCATCCGCGACAACATCAACAACAAAACAGCGGTGTCGTTCAAAACATGGCAACCAGATCACAAGACCCAGTCGAAAGTAGAGAGTGGCGTCGGAACTAAACAAGGGGGGAAAGAAGCCAGAAAACCAATTGTGGGGACTAGGCCAGGCGAATTGCCCAACCACAGGCCATGACGTATGCACAAGCACTGGGCCACTCGAGCGAGTTTTGGGGATGGGGGTCTGTGAGTGTCTTGGCCTCCGTGACCCCCACGGAGGCGTTCTTAGTACCCAATCTTTATTAACCGAGCTGATGACCGCAAAGGACAACTCGAGAAGATTTAACAGGAAAATCGTTACGGATTGACTTGAAATCAAACTTCGGATTAAGAGAGTAAAATGATAAAACAATCTACTCGAAAGTGTCGACGGTTTTCGCAGAGATTGGTGACCTCCCATCTTAGGAAATCGGCCAAGGTTGTTAATTAAACACCATCAAGACTCTCTATGTATGTACTTTCACGGCTTGAAGGACAGAGAAGCACGTGCCGCACGCCGGCTCACTGAGGCCCCCATTCTCCGGCATTCACAAGACCTTGTTGTCCATGTGGGATGGTTTGCTGAGATGGGTGGATGGGTGATACCCGGCGTGGGGACTGGTCGTCGCGGATGAGGTCGGGAGATCTCATGCATGCAGCAAGCCCGATGAGGAAGGCTGATGGGGTCCCCGGGCTTTACTCAGTTCGTCGTTCGGCTGCTACTGTACACAGGACTTGCAGTGCATGCATACGTACACCGAAGGGTTGGGTAATAACGGTGGTTAGTGGGGGCTAAATGTGGTCTCAAGGCTGAAGTGCCTTGTGGTTATCCTCGATTCGTTAGAGGCAGAGTGGTGTTGACGTTTATTATCGTGTCAGCAAACCTCTCTTTACTGAATGGAGCCCATGGACGCTTTTCAGCTACTGTATGCAACAACTCAAATTCAACTCTCTTATTGATGAATTCATCAAGTTGGCATGGGTCGATATGACTTTTTTGTAGCTGACCAAAAAAGAAATATGGCCAACAAGACCAGCGTCCACACGGAAAAAGTAATTTTAGGCCAGTATGGCAGGGTTCCAGTTATATTTTTTTCTTCCGCGTGGCGCCCCAGATGATGAAAGCGGCTCGAGAGCGGATGAATCAATCACGGGTTAGGGTTCTCGGGTATTCGCCAGTGGCTGCCAAGCCTGGACCCTTTTGGCATGGATCCATGGATGTTGATCACGGAGTGCACGGGCCCATGGGCGTATGGGGCAGGCACTGGACCCCGCGCTTGCACGACGCGAATTTTTGGAAGGAGACGCGACGACGAAGAATCTCTAGCGTGCCTTCGATTGATTCGACAGAAGAGGGGCCAAACCAAACAGAGACAATTCCCATCCGGCGTTGAGTGTCCGCTTCCCAGCGGCTTCGACTCTGTATGACTGGGCTCTGTAACCTTTTCCTCCGCCGAGCAGCCGCCCATCCACTCGAGAGGAACTCTTCACGAACCTTCGCGGCGCTCCCTCACAGTCTTGCTCTTGTTCATTCCCTCCGATTGGGTGCCGCTCGCGCCCATCTGTACACAACCACTTCAGCAACAATGCTTGGACGGGCGGTCGAGGTCAACAAGGCCGCCTCGGCAAACCAGCCATCACGCATGGCCAAAAATTCCACTTCGCTCGGAAAGCAGCTGTTTCCTTCGAGTAGTCCTAATACCGCACCAGGACGACCTGCTACCGTTGTCGACATGATGAAAAAATCTCGTGGACCGGCGACATCGAGCACAGACGGAACATCCCGGTCCTTGCCGTCCGCAGCAGCTCGCCCGCTAAGCCGACCACAAAGCTTCTCTCGTCCACCCGCCAGCACTTCGAATGTCAAGGGCCTTGCATCGCTTTATAACCGGGCAGGTTCGTTCAAAGACGAACCCATAGATATTCTCGACGATTCCCCACCCCGACTACCCTCTACACGGACATCCAACCTCATCTCTTCAATCGACTTTGACGACTTGGACGAAAACGACTTTAGCGATGATGATACACTTGACCTCGACTTTCAGGCGCCTCAAGCCTTGCCGACGTTATCTCGCCCGAACCCACAGGCAGCCCCAGCGAAGTCTTTAGAACCTGTCCCGCCGAGCGACACGAGTGCTGTTTCTTGGACACAGTCTTCCCCTTCCCACTACAAGGATCCTCGAAAGCAGTCTTTACAATCAGCGCGGACATCGCTGAATCGCGAGTCATCATATCACAATCAATCCGTCTCCCAGCCGCCATCAGCACCTCGCACCGCAGTAAAACGTGATTCCCCCCACTTCGAGCAACAATCCGCTTCCCAAGCAGTCAAGAAGGTCAAACGAGAACTTCCGTGGAATTTTCAATCCAAGCCGCAGGAAGATGACGATATAGAAGAGGTTCACGAGATTACCGCCGCTGCACCTACGCCCGCACCGAAACCGAAGGCTATTTGGGATACCACCGCAAGTGCGGTCAAGGCCCAGAAGAAGCAACTCAAAACTCAAGCAAAGTCATCTGGAAAGACGGAAGCTTCAATCATGGACATGCAAAACGCCTCCACCAGTTCGACTTCTGCAGCCAAGAAAAAGGCAGCTACAATTGTGCTGAGCAATGAGCAGCGTCATGTCAAGAGCTTAGTAGTTGAAAAGGGCCAGAGTGTCTTCTTCACTGGCCCTGCCGGTACAGGAAAGTCGGTCTTGATGCGCTCCATTATCCAGGATCTCAGGAAAAAGTACGCCAGGGACCCCGAGCGCTTAGCGGTCACTGCGTCAACCGGTCTAGCTGCCTGCAATATTGGTGGTATCACACTGCACAGCTTTTCGGGTATTGGTCTCGGAAAGGAGGATGTCAACACGCTGGTCAAGAAGATTAGACGTAACCTCAAAGCCAAGACCAGGTGGTTGAAGACCAAGGTCCTGATTATTGACGAAATCTCCATGGTTGATGGTGATCTCTTCGACAAGCTGTCTCAGATCGGGAGGATTCTTCGGAACAACGGTCGACCGTGGGGTGGCATTCAGCTTGTCATTACTGGCGACTTCTTCCAGCTGCCTCCTGTGCCAGAAGGTGGCAGAGATGCCAAGTTTGCCTTTGATGCGGCAACCTGGTCCATGTCGATCGATCACACTATTGGTTTGACAGAGGTCTTCCGCCAGAGAGACCCCGAATTTGCCAACATGCTCAATGAGATGCGTCTTGGAAGAATTAGCGAGGAAACGGTCAAGAACTTTGAGGGGCTCAGCAGACCGCTAGAATTCGATGACGGGATCCAGGTCACAGAACTGTGGGTGCAACTCTATCTTTCCTGTCCTGGTCTGCGGTTTACGGCTAACAAACTTGAAACAGGTTTCCAAGGAGAAATGAGGTGGAACGGTCAAATCAGAAGCGCCTCGATGCTTTGCCTGGAGAAGTCAAGCGTTACCAGGCCATGGACACTGGCAACCCGGCTGTCCGTGACAAGCTGCTGGCCAACATGATGGCACCTCCCACCATAGAACTGAAGAAGAAGGCGCAGGTCATGCTGATCAAGAACATGGACGAGACTCTTGTCAACGGAACCCTAGGAACTGTCGAGTCGTTCATGACGCAGACGGCCTTTGAGACGGCGAACGGAGGCCCAGAAGACATGGATACGGACGCCAAGAAACGAGTAAGAGCATTCACCAACGCTCTCTCAGAGGGCAGCAGCACCAAGGGTGATGGCATCAAATATCCCTTGGTACGGTTCCAGGCTGCCGATGGTACCTCGAGGCATATTCTTTGCGTTCCTGAGGAATGGAAGGTGGAGTTACCTACGGGTGAAGTGCAGGCATCTCGCAAGCAGCTTCCTCTGATCTTGGCGTGGGCGCTGTCGATTCACAAGGCTCAGGGTCAGACCCTGGAGCGTGTCAAGGTCGATCTGGGGACTGCATTCGAGAAGGGCCAAGCGTACGTCGCCCTCAGCCGTGCCACAACGCAGCAGGGTCTGCAAGTTCTGCGGTTCCGCAAGGACAGGGTTATGGCGCATCCGCGCGTGGTTGACTTTTACAACAAGCTGTACAGTGCTGAGGTTGCGGTGGCCAAGAAGGGCGCCTCAGTTTCATCGGTTGACAATTTTGCCTATAAGAAGCCGCCACCAGCTCAGCCTGCTGCAGGGCAGAGGAGAGCAGCTTACGACTTTGACGAGGATGAGGAGGCGGCCATGGCGGCATATGGTTGATTTGAACTTTTGAAGAACGGCTTTGGGGGGATTGGGGGAATTATCTAATGAAGGTGCATCATATGTCGGCGTTTTCATTTTTTGGGCATGCTTGTTGGAGTGTCGGCGGTATAAAAATATATACAATCTCAACTTATTGGGACGTGTAGATCATGGGTTATACATGGGGAACGTCTTTGTCTAATTTCTTAAAGGGAGTCAAGATGTTTATGAATAAACATCAAATCATGTCTTGCTTTAACAGCCTCTTATGCAGCAGCATACATACATAGCAATTATCACAAGGCGATTTTGGTCGTTTGAACAAACATGTTAATTATAGGCCACGAGTGACAATACAAAGTAAGGTGTGAATGTACTGTATATACATACAATAATATCAAGTTACATTGGCAGTTACATTGGCAGTTATGTAGGGAGATTTGCTTCTGTGGTTCTAGAGCGGCAGGTAGTTAGGTATGCAGCAGAGATGCATGACAAGACCACCTGTGAGCCGTCTCATTAACGACTCAAGATGGGTTCATCAGTGTCGTCAGAGTTCGTGGGGGTGCTTTTTCCGGGGGTTTGGAGGGTGGCCGGAAGGTGCCCCGCATCACCCTGAACAGCCGCCATTTTCCAAGTCTTGGCGCCACCAATCCTCAAAACTGCTGTTGTGTGACCGCCTATCGATAAGCAAAACGTTCGACAGGAAGCTGCAACCGCTCGAGACTTGAACAATTTCATGAGCGACTTGCCAGTCAGAAGGAAGCCAACATTGGTCCGGAAGCTTGAGTCTGCTGCAACCTGGAACCTTTCGGTCCGGTCTTTTGCGGGCTTACTGAAACCATCAGCTTCCTCCTTCCATAGCAACAATTACGGGCCTGACCTGTTACCGATTTCAACACGCCAAAAAAAAAAAAAAAAAGAATCCAGACAATCTCATCCCAGGCATCATCAACAGTCCGCGAAGCAATCAGCCGACCCGCACTCAATATAACTGCCCCGCCTCCGCACGCAGTTCAAACCCGTCGCAATGGCCACCGACTTCATCGGCTTACAGATGGAGGTTGTGCTTCGCACGCCTCCCAACATCCCTCCTCTGCGGCTGAAGGGCACCGTTAGTGATGTTGAGGCGGGCATTAGTTTGACCCTCAGCAACGGTTAGTTTTTGATAGCATTTCCGAATTACGCGGTACCCTTTCCTCTCGTCATGTTCATTCGCTAATATGCAAAAATTCACGACACAGTCTGGTGCCTTAACACCAACGAATGGAAGCCCCGAGTCACAATTTCCGCAGCCGAGATCCTCGACATCTCTCAGGTGCCAACCGCACCTCCTCCCCAAGCTCTCGCCCCTCCTGTTGCGCATCCACCAAACCCGGCAGCCGCTCCTCAACCACCGACCGCTTCGGTCGTTGCTCAACCTGTTCTTCGACATGCGCCGCCTCCTCAGTCAGCTTTCGTTGACCCTGCAATCCTCGCTGTCGGGAAGCGGCCTTCTGTTGCGGCTGCTGCTACCGCTGCTGCGAGTTCCACCCTTGAGCCCCATCCACAGCCCAACACAAGTGAGAAGCGAGATCCTGGCCCCGTGGCCGCACCATCTGCTCATGCCTCGAGTACCTCGGGCGGCTTGACACCCACGGCTTCAGTTTCGGAGTCGCTAAAGACCCTCAAGCTTGAGAATCGCGCTGCGGCTGTCGAGTCGGTAGACGAGGATGCTGTCGCTGGAGAACCGGTTCTGGAGTATGGACAAGTTGCAGCCCAGAAGCGGAAACGGCCAGCCCGTAGATCGAAACACCCGAAAAGCACAACCCTGGAAGGAGCGGCGGAAGGATCATCGGCTCTTCCGACGAACACGAAGGTTGCAGGCAAGGGCAAGGGCTGGCGCGAGACACCCATGCTGGAGAACACTTCGTCTTTCCAGCCTTTCAAGTCGCTCAAGAAAGCCGTGGGCCGGAATGCGAACGAGAATGGATGGGCCTCGGAAGATGTCACCGACGTCCAGGAGATGGGCGATTTCGACTTCGAGCAGGAACTGGCCAAATTCGACAAGAGCAACTTGTTTGAGCAGATGCGCAAAGATGACCTGATTGACGAAGCTGATCGCTTGGTATCTCACAACCGTCTTCCCCGGCCCAAGCCGGGGACGGGGGGCGGGAAGAATTATCACGCGACCGAGAACGTCCTTGACAATACACCTTCCATGACGATACTCAAAAAGAAGCCCGGTCACCTTGCGAAAGAGCCTTCCAACGATTTCTGGAATTCTGAGGCGGACGACGGCATCATCAAAAATGGTGAACGGGTGAGCGCTAGGGACTTGTCCATGGGGAGCAGACAGAGTTCGCGACGGGGCGACAGCGGCAGGAGATCACAGTCACGCAAATCCAGCGCGGTTCCAAACTTGCAGACTGCTGGCCCTAGCAAGCTGAACGCCAGCGTAAGCCATCACCGTGGCTCCTCTCTCAAGGGTAGCCGGCCAAGCAGTCGGCTTTCGGGGCGCATAGCAGGGAGCACTGACAAGAGAAAACAGCATTCAGCGGCGGCGCCGGCCGCTCATCAGGAACCGGGTTTCTACATGACACCGTCAAACCGTCGGATCGAGACAATCTCGCCGTTGCAGATGCTCAACATTGAGAATATCGCCAAGGCTGATATTGGCTTTACGGAGGATATAATGATTGAGAATGCCAGTCGAGGAATCGCCGAGGTGACGTTGACGGCGCTTTCGGACCCAGCGATCAAAGTGCGCCACGCGGGTACTGTTGACCCTTCGACGGGCGTGCCACCGCCCAAGACGGTTGTTGTTCTTGCTGGCAATAACAAGTCGGGTGCCAGGGCCGTCGCTGCTGCTCGCCATTTACGTAACAAGGGGGTTAACGTTCTTGTTTGCGTCGTGGGCCTGGAGCGCGGCGAACGGGATCTTCTCGAGGAAGTGCATCAACAAGTGCGCCTGTACAAGAACCTCGGTGGCCGGGTTTTCAACAAGAACGACTTCTTTGAGCATATACGAAAGATTAGCATGCCGATGCTGACGATTGATACGCCACGGATGCCGCTCAGTAGCTTGGCTAATCCCACACCGATCATGCTTATAGTTGATGCGTTGTTAGGCCTGGCCATCTCGTTTGAGGATTTAAGGAACGGGGACCAGGCGACGGTTTACGAGCTGGTGGAGTGGGCGAACAGGAATGAAGCGTTCGTCCTGGCTGTCGATGTGCCGACGGGAATCGATCCCTCTACCGGACTTGTTTCCGTGGTAGATGGGAATAGGTTGTATGTAAAGCCCCGCTACGTCGTTTCTGTGGCAGCGCCAAAGAAGGGGTTGCTGGAGGCCATGATTGCGGCGCCGGATGATACGGCCGAGGACGGGGCGGATGATACTGTTTTGTCTGCGCTTGCTAACGGCGGGGAGACTGTTTTGCCTTCTGATGATCCGGTTTCGGAGTGGAAACTGTTTTTGGTCGATATGGGACTGGCGCCGGTGGTTTGGAAGAAGGCTGGGACGAAGATGAGGAAGGGGGTCGATTTCCAGGATCGATGGGTGGTTGAGATGCGGTACAAGGGTGTTGTGGGAGGAGGAAATCATGCAAATGGTGGTAGGGCGGAGGAGGAAGAGGGTGAGGACGGTATTTGAGGAGACCAATGGGCAGAGAGTGGATGGTCTCTGAGGAGGCTACGACACGGACATTTTTAGAGGCGGCGAAGGGAACTAGAGATGTACTCTGAAGAGAGCAATGGGCTTGGGGATGAGATCAGTCTGCGATTTCGCGCATGAGGAGTGAGTTTTTTTGGTCCGTACAAGAGGGGGAAGTTTACGCATGGCTTTACCGGGCGAAAGGTGGACAGGTGCAGAAAAGGAAGGAAGCGAAAACGATTTCGACTCTTTTTTCCTCCCAATTTTTTTTTTTTTTTTTTTTTTCAAGCACGGCGTTTCTGTTGGGACTTTTTCATATACGGCGGGTAGGGAAAAACGCAACTGGGGCGGCAATATAAGAGGAAAGGAAAAAGAGGGAGTGGTTTGCATTTTGATATCCTTGCATGAAGCATAGCCTATTTGTTTTTTTTATTTATTTTTCTGTGTTAAGAAAAAGAAAACGATTTATATGAGCGGTACTCTCGGGAGACGAACAATGGAGTTGGAAAGAGAATATAATACTTGATACCCTTGAAAATTAAGTTGTATGTGCATGCCGTGTTCGATATGGACCGTAATCCGTTTGCCATACATACTCTTTCAGCTATAACAAATCGATCGAGATATGTCTAGATTTCGGTTTCGTGAACCAGTCAGCAGCTCTTTGTGTGAATCCATCTGACTTTGGTGAGAGCGATGTGCCCCTCCTTCGCAAAGAAAAGATAAGATAAGGCCATGGTGGGGTAATTAACCTCGAGGTCATTTTATTAGGTATCTAAACATTTCCCCCACGTCTATGCTTTAAAAGGGAACTGGCTGATCCTCAAGGTATGAGAACGGAGTAATGCGAGTCTATTGGAGAACCGGGGGTTATCCGTCTTTTCTGACAAAAAGCTGAGAGTGATGAGCTGAAGGTTGAAGGAAGGGATGGGTTGGGATGGAGGGGCGTCTAGAACCCCGAGTTGTGGTCCCAAGCAATGACTCACCCCCACTTTCCGCAGCCGCAGCGAGGGGGAGGAAAGGACCCTTTCAACAATCAACCCCCTCCAATTGTGAACAATCCCCAACTCGAAACAACTAGCTTTCAAATCACACCTTGACAGAGATATCTCAATATGGCCGCCCCACGAAAACCCACGCTTCCGGTTCCCGGAAAGGATAACATTCTTATTACAAGTGCCCTGCCTTATGTGAACAATGTCCCTCACCTGGGAAACATTATCGGGAGTGTTTTGGTAAGGACTTTCTGTTTTTTTTTTATAAAACAACACACAATACATAAAACACACTCGACCTCTTACTCCATCCTTTTCCTCCCCCAAACCTTCGCTCTCACACATTATTCAACCCATCTACGCCTTCTTCACCACCCCCCCCCCTCTTTCCCCCGCATACCCTCTCCCTTCAATCTCAATGTTTTATTATGGACCTAACACATACAAAAGTCGGCCGACGTCTTCGCTCGCTTCTGCAGAGCCCGCGGCCTCCCAACAATCTATATCTGCGGATCAGACGAGTACGGCACGGCAACAGAAACAAAGGCCCTCTCAGAGGGAGTCACGCCCGAGGCTCTCTGCGCAAAGTATCACGCCATCCACAAGGAAATTTACGACTGGTTCCGCATCGAGTTCGACAAGTTCGGACGGACGCCTACCTCGGAGCACAAAGAGATCGTCCAGGACATCTTCATTAAACTCTGGAAGAACGGGTTCATCGAGGAGAGGGAGACCACTCAGGCCTACTGTCCCCAGCACAACTCCTTCCTCGCCGATCGGTTCGTCGAGGGAGAATGCTCGATTTGCGGCGACAAGGGAGCGAGAGGCGATCAGTGCGATGCTTGTGGGAACTTGTTGGATCCCCTGGAGCCGGACAGGGACGCTTCCGGCGAGCAGGAGACCAAGGCCACGGGCTGGCTGATCAATCCCCGGTGCAAACTGGATGACGCCACTCCCGAGAGGCGGAAGACCAAGCACTTGTACCTGCGGCTGGATCTGTTGCAGAGCGAGCTGACGCCGTGGATCGAGGCAGCAGAAAAGAATTGGAGCTCGAATTGTATCTCGATTACGCATAGTTGGCTTGATCAGGGGTTGAAGCCGCGTGGGATTACGAGGGATCTTAAATGGGGTGTTAAGAGTAAGGTTTTTTTTTTGGGGGGGGGGTTTTTTCTTAATAAAAAAATGGGGCCGAACTTGGGGAAAGTGATGATTAATGAAGCTGACGGTTTTCTTGAAATAGTTCCTGAGGGTCTGGAGGGATTGAGTGATGAGGCTTATGCCCAAAAGGTTTTTTATGTGTGGTTTGATGCTTGCAGTAAGTTTTTTCGCAAGGCAATTTGGAATACTCTGTATGAAATACTGATCCCCCCCCCCCCTTGAAATAGTTGGTTATCCTTCAATTACCAAAACTTACACCGATGCTGGTAACCCGAGTGGCAACAGCTGGGAGAAGTGGTGGAAGAACCCTGAGGATGTTTCTCTCTACCAGTTCATGGGCAAGGACAACGTTCCGTGAGTTTCTCTGGTTTGCTGTTTGAATTCTAAAATCATACTGACTTGCGCATAGCTTCCACTCCATAATCTTCCCCGCCTCACAGATCGGTACCAGAGACCCATGGACAAAGGTCAAGCACTTTTCCACAACAGAGTACCTGAACTACGAGGGCGGAAAGTTCAGCAAGTCCAAGGGTGTCGGTGTCTTTGGCAACAACGCTAGAGATACCGGTATTGATCCAGATATCTGGAGATATTACCTTCTTTCCAGACGTCCCGAGAGCAGCGACTCTGAGTTCAAGTGGGAGTAAGTGTTTTTAAGAAACAAAAATCACAAGTGGAAGTTCGGGGCTAACTTTTCCCCAAAGGGAGTTTGTTGATGCCAACAACAACGATCTGCTCAAGAACTTGGGTAACCTGTGCCAACGGGTCATCAAGTTTGCCCAGGCCAAACTCGACAGCAAGATCCCCGAATATGACCTCTCCAAGTTCCCAGCCCTTCTTCAGCACAAAGATGAGGTTAACAAGCTTCTTGAGGAGTACATCGCAAACCTTAAGGGGCTCAAGCTCAGATCCGGTTTGGCTACCATTATGCTAATTTCCGGCCTTGGTAACAAGCTTCTCCAGGATAACAAACTTAGCAACCAGTTGATTGCTGAGGAGCCTGAGAGGTGTAACGCCGTCGTTGGTATCGCCCTCAACCACATCCACCTTCTCGCGAACCTTCTCACCCCATACATGCCTGGCAAGTCTCAGTCCATTCTCAAGCAGCTGGGTCTCAAGAGCGAAAGTGAAGAGGCGGTTATTCCTGTCTCTATCCCTGACGTTTGGGAGGCGGATGCGCTCAAACCTGGCCATGTTCTTGGCGCTCCTGAGCTCTTATTCTCCAACATCCCCGCGGCCAAGATTGAGGAGTGGCGTGAGGCTTACGGTGGCGAGGAGCTCCGTAAGCTCAAGGAGATTGAGGCTCAAAAGGCTGCAGCTAAGAAGGCGGCGAGGGAAGCTGAGAAGGAGAAGAAGAAACTCAAGAAGCTTCAGAAGGCCGCTGCCGAGGCTGCCGAACAGGGTGGTGCGCCTGCTGCTGGAGAGACGGCTTCAATCCCCGTTCACCCTGCCAAGACCGAGGATGAAGCAGCTCCCAAGGCTTGAAATGGTGTTGAATGGATGGAATGACCGAGATGACGATGGCTAAGGAATTAAGAGCTTGATTTTTGTTCTTTTATATATATTCGTGTGAAATGGGAAGCTAGGTTGGTGTTGTGGTGTATGTAAGTGATGTCAATCTGTTTTAGAGACGGGGTTTGGGTTCTGTATGCGCTGCTGCCTAGCTGCTGCTTGGAAGGAATCCCTACCCAGGTAGGTACCTGCCTACCATTACCCCAGGCAGCGAACCTAGCAGCATCTCACAAACAAAAACGCTACTGTTTTGTTTCATCCATTTGACCACCCATCACCGGTCGTTTAATTTCTTTATCAAAGCCTTTTCATGACTTCCTTTTGACAGTTCAATTGAAAAGGTCTTTTTCAGCTGAAAATTTCTCACGGCGATTACTGAAACGTTTCATACTCCCATTGACAAACATCATTTTCGAAAAATAAAAAAATAAAAAAAGCACAGCTTGTTGTGTAATTGACCCTCTCACATCTCTCCCCATCCACAGCAAAGAAAATACACAAAGAATGCCACCCAAACGCCCCAAATCCCCGGACGTTGACGCCATAGAAGAAGATGAAGCCCAGTACTCCTCGGGCCCCTTATCCATTCAAGAACTCGACGAGCACTACCCAAACCGACCTAGGAACCACTCAAGAACCTTGCCTTTCTCCTCTCTCTACCTAGACTTATTCAACCCGCTGCTGGAATGCAAGCCCGGCAGCGGCGGCAACACCGCCGCCGCCACCGCCCACGCCGCAATTGTCTCTTCGTCCTCACACCCGAACGCTCCTCGGAAAACCCGCTTCGGCAAGAGACCGGGCGGCGGCGGCTCGGGTGCCTCTTACCACGAACGGCGCCGCCACATAATCGAGCGGTACATCTCGCGGTGGCGCAACGAGGTCGGACCGGATTTCTACCCGGCCATGCGGCTGATCCTGCCGGACAAGGACAGGGATCGAGGAGTTTACGGGCTCAAGGAGTCCGGGATCGGCAAGATCCTCGTCAAGGTCACAAAGATTGACAAGGCGTCCGAGGACGGGTGGGGCCTGATGCACTGGAAGCTCCCGGGCAGCAGGGCGGCGGCCGCGACCGCGGCGGGGGATTTCGCCGGACGGGTGCTCGAGGTCGTCAGGAAGCGGGCCATGAGGCAGACGCCCGGGCCGCTGAGCGTGGGCGACGTCAACGTGCTGCTGGACAGGCTGGCGAGCGCGAGCGGGGAGGCGGAGCAGCTGCCCATCTGGGAGGAGGTCTACAGGCAGTGCTGCGCCGAGGAGGTGACGTGGTTCGTCAGGATCGTGCTCAAGGACATGAGGGTGGGAGCTACCGAGAGGACCTTTCTGGCGCTCTGGCATCCCGACGCCGAGGGTCTGTTTTCCGTGTCGAGCAGCTTGAGGAGGGTCTGCTGGGAGCTGTGGGACAGGGAGACGAGGCTGGATCCCGGGACCGGGGAGGGCAGAGGGTTGACGGTCAGCCTGATGCAGTGTTTCCAGCCGCAGTTGGCGCAGTTCCAGATGGCCAGCGGGTTCGGGAAGCTGGTGCAGAACCTGGGCGTGACGGAAGAGGGGCAGGATTTTTGGATCGAGGAGAAGCTGGACGGGGAGAGGATGCAGATGCACATGATCGAGGACGCCGAAGTCGAAGGCGGCTACAGGTTTGCGTTTTGGTCGAGGAAGGCCAAGGACTACACGTACCTGTACGGGAACGGACTGAGGGACGAGAAGGGAGCCATCACGCGGTTCTTGGGCAAGGCGTTCGACGATGGGGTGAGAAATCTGATACTGGACGGGGAGATGATCACTTGGGATCCCGACGTGGACAAGATTATGCCTTTTGGGACGCTCAAGACTGCTGCGTTGGGACAGCAGAATAACCCCTTCGAGATGAGCGGGCCGAGGCCGCTCTATAGGGTCTTTGACATTCTGTTGCTGAACGACCGTTGTCTGACCGATTATACTTTGGCCGATCGACATAAGGCTCTGGAGCGGGCGGTCAAGGGGGAGCCGAGGAGGTTGGAGATTCACCCTTATGAGGCTGCCAAATCGCCGGATGCTATTGAGCCGCTGCTGAGAAAAGTGGTGGCCGAGGCTTCGGAAGGATTGGTCTTGAAGAACCCGAGGTCGAGGTATCAGCTGAACAGCCGGAACAATGACTGGATCAAAGTCAAACCCGAATACCTGTCCGAGTACGGAGAATCACTCGACTGTGTTGTCGTGGGGGGATACTACGGTTCGGGAAGAAGAGGAGGCACGCTCTCCAGCTTTCTTTGCGGCTTGAGAGTCAGCGAGAACTTTATCAAATCCGGCGCGGCCGCCACCAAAGAGAAGTGCCTCAGCTTCTGCAAGGTTGGCGGAGGCTTCAAGGCTGAAGATTACGCAGAGATTCGACATCACACCGAGGGCAAATGGAAAGACTGGGACACCGCCAGCCCGCCCTCGGAGTACGTTGAGCTGGGAGGGGGTGAACGACTCCAATACGAAAAGCCAGACGTCTGGATCCGTCCCAGCGAGTCGATAGTCATCTCCATCAAGGCCGCCTCGTTCGCCCCCTCAGAACAGTTTGCCATGGGCTGGACGTTACGTTTCCCCCGGTTCAGGAAACTCCGCCTCGACAAGGCCTGGGATGCGGGCATGGACGTGGACGAATTCGACGCCATCCGGAGCAAAGTCAAGGAGGAAGAAAAGGAGCGAAAAGCTATGGAGATGGAGAACCGCAAGCGCAAACCGGCCAAACGACAAAAAAGGGATCTGGTAATCGCCGGAACTGACCCGGACGCCGCGCCGGCGTTTGCCGACAGCCTCGATGTCAAGAAGGAAAGGAGCACAATCTTCCACGGGCTAGACTTTTGCGTCTTGTCGGAAGCGCTCAAACCCAAAAGGGTGTCCAAGCCCGACCTGGAAAGGCTTATCAAGGAGAACGGGGGTCGGATCCGTCAGCAGGTCGACAAGGGCGAATCTGGAACCATCATCTTGGCGGACAAGAACGTCGTCCGAGCCGCGAGCCTCAGGAAAGCGGGGGACGTGGACATTGTCAGACCCAAATGGGTATTCGACTGCCTTGAGCAGAGCGGAACCGGGGGCCAAGGGTACCTGTTGCCGTTTGAGGAAGGTCACCTGTTCTCTGCCACCGAGGAGATGCAAAGGCTGGCCGAAGAGAATGTTGACGAGTTTGGGGATAGCTATGCGAGGGACGCCAAAGCAGACGAGCTGAGGGAGATTTTGGAGGGGATGGAGATGCCTAGCGAGCCAAATGTTGATGATTTTAGCGTCGACGAGTTCTTGGATCAGCTGGAGGAGAGGGGACACGGATTGGAGGGGCTAAAGGGGTTCATGTTTAGGCGGTGCAAGGTTTACTTTGCTCTGGGCGAGGACGCGTCGGAGCTTGCGACTTTCAAGATGGCCAACAGGGTGAAGTTTGGGAACGGCGAGGTGGTAGATGATTTAGGGGACGAAGGTGTCACTCATGTGGTGGTTGTCGGTAATGAGGCGGATACGACTTCGGAGAGGGAGGTGGCTGCTGATGTGAGGTACAAGGTTAGTTCGAGGAGGGCGGTGCCAAGGATCGTGACGGCCAAGTGGGTGGAAGATTGTTGGGAAGAGGGGACGTTGCTCGATGAGGAGGAGTATGCCCCTAGCTGAGAAAGGAGGGGGGGGGGGTTTGTGTGTTTGGAAAAAAGTGGATTTGTAAGAGTACGATTGGAGTTCACATTGGCAATTTTTTTTAAAAAGCGGAAGGCTCCTTTATAATCTATTTAATTATAAATTGATAATAGCTGATTAGACTAATTATTATTAGTTTCATGATAGCGAGCTGATTCACTTATGAGGATGGATATATTACTTCACACAAAAACATCTTGGGGTTATCATAAACCATTAATGTGTGCACAGCAAGCCTTCCCAACCATCACTCCATCTCAACCCTCCCATTATAGCCACCAAGACGGCCAGTCCAGCCAACAAGCTCGCAAGACCATATGTATAGGCGTGTCTCATCCTCAGCGCAGTCAACTCGGCAACCCAAGTAGACACGGTAGTCAAGCATCCGCAGAACCCATCCTCAACGCCCTGCAACACCTGACATCCAACCACGCCGCCCAACGGCACATGAGCCAGATCCCAGCACATGCCCAGCACCGCCGTGCCGATTATATTGACGGCAAACGTGCCCAAGGGAAAGCTAGGCACCCTCCCATTCAATTTCAGCGAGGTCCAGAACCTCGCCAGGCATCCCAACGGCGCGAAGACCAGCGCAAAAGTGGCCACCCCCCTCCACTCCGCGTGCGGAGGGAAGATGGACATCAGCACGGCTCCCAGCCAGCATCCCCATCCCAGCACCACGGCGGCGTTATCCATTACCCGCCTCATGGTTCTTCCCCCTGGCAAGCCAGGCGTGACGGGCTCCAGCAGGATCGCCAAGTGCGCCCCGACGAACAGGCCAGAGATCGACAGCGCGACGGTCGCGAATCCAACCCCGAGGAGCGCGAGGAACGAGTAGCCCCCGTTTCTGCCTTGTCCTCCTCCTCCTCCTCCTCCTCCTCCTCCTCCTACTTCCCCGGAGAGAGCAAGAAAGACGTCCCTGATGAATGCCGAGAAGCTGGTGAAGGATCCGCAGAAGCCCGTCGCCAGGCCTATGTAGAGCGGGACCGTCTTCTTGACTGCTAGGCGCTGCGCCTTGGTTAGTTTTTTAGATTCCGTGTCCGCGTCGTTGCCGTTGCCGTTGCCGTTGCCGTTGCCGTTGTCGTCGCCGTAATAAGTTTGAAACATTGCTCGATCTTCGGCCAGGAAGCCCATTACCAAGCTTCCGGCAAAGTTTGGCCAGATGGAAGGGAAAGCGATGGGGGTGCCGGGGTAAGTGGTCAGAGCCGTGAGGCCTAGGCGCGCTAGGGTTCCCAGGAGGGAGAATAGGATCAGGTACGAGGTCGTGTAGAGGTGGGTGAGCAGGCGGCGGGAAGCCGGTGGTGGGGGGGATGGTTCTTCATGGCGGAGTTGAGATCGGGATTGCTCAAGGGTGTTATTGGCGTTGTTGTTTTTGGCTGGATTTTGGGTTGGAGGTGGACCGGTAGTCTCGTTTAGGTTTGCGTAAGAAGATGGGATATCGTAGTTTTGTTTGCGAGAGGAGGTTGAGGTGGTGCGCCGAGGGGCGTTGTGGGGCGTTACGGGTTCTACAGCGCCGTTGGAGGTGCCGTAAGACGAGGATGACGGACCATGCCCATTGCCCTGGTGGTTCGTCTTGGAGTTGAGATTCTCTACGGAATGTTTCTCCAGTGTCATGATTGCACAAAGTTGTTGTTTGTGGTATGTGCCATATGGATGTATGTACTTTTGAAAGATTGCGTGTTTTTGTTGAAATCCTGGGAATTTTAACCTCAATTGGAAACCCCAGTCATCTTGAGTCTTGAGATTTCAAATGAGCCCTCCATTTGCAACTTCTCATGATGCGAAATTCTTCAAGGTTCCCTTTTTTGCTTTGTTCATTTCATCTTCAAGGGTTTTTGGTGGAGTTGTACTGTACATACATACATAAACATGCCGGCAAGGGTGCCGGGTCACTCGGAACTCGCCGCTAACAAGGGTATCTCTCCAGGGGCACACCCCTGCTGCTGCTGTTATCGCTGCTCTTATCTGTAGTGGACCCAGGACATCCAAAGTGACAAAGCTGCCCCGCCATTCCTGAGGTGGTCCTGCCTCTTCCACACCGACCATCCGTCACGAGGACACTCTTCAGAGGGGCAGATGATACTGATAGAAGGTAGGTACGTCTAGATTCACACATCGTGCAGAGAAACAACAACTGGCGCCAACCCGATTCGCCCAATGCTGGCATCCGGGACTGAGACCACCAAGGCCCAATGCGTCGGAACCGGGTCCCCAGATTGTTATAAGAACGAATCAAGCTTCGGCACGACCACAAAGGAGGTAGGTAGGTAGGTAAGGTAGCTAGCAGCTAATATGTACCCAAAGGTATTAATTGATGTTCCCGGCCATCCTGCATTCGTCTGAGCTTCTCCCCAAGCTTACACTACGGGAGAAAGAGAATCCCAAACAGTGATCAAACCTCCAAACCTCCCAGGTCTTTCTCTTCCCCCTCTAATTTTCTGTTTTCTTTTTCTCTTTTTCTTCCTTTCGTGACTCTCGATAGATCCATCTCCGTTTACCCATTTGCACAATTCCATTCCTACCATAAGCTTTCACAGCTTCATTGCCTGTTTCAGTCCACAATCATGCCCTCCCAACTCCCACCCAACGTGCACATCTCGTCCCACCCTTGCCTCCTGGGAAAGCTCTCCCAACTGCGTTCCCACTCCGTCACCTCGGCCCGCGATGTGCAAGCCCTCATCAAAGACATCACCCTGATTCTCGGGACCGAAGCCCTCGCCAAAGCCTTGACGGTCACTGGAGGCCCGACGGACCAAACACCCCTCGGGTACGAATACCAGACGGTGTCTGTCCACCCGGGGACTATCTCTCTTGTCCCAATCCTTCGATCAGGTCTTGGGATGGTTGATGGTATTTAAGAAGCCCTCCCCCCCCCCTCCCTCTTTCTTCTAATCCCTTACAATTCTTTTTTATTAACTTTTGGTTCTCCCTACCCTCCTTCCCCCCTCAAAAGCGGTACAAACCCTCCTCCCAGTCCCGGCTCCGATCCACCACCTCGGCCTCTTTCGCGAACCAACCACTCTAGCGCCCGTGGAGTACTACAACAACCTCCCCAACCACGTCTCGGGCTCGGGAGCCAACGGGACCAACGCCTCGACCCTGACCATCCTTCTCGATCCCATCATCGCCACGGGAGGAACAGCGGCGGCCGCCATCGCCACGCTCAAGGAGTGGGGGACGGAACGTATCATCGTCTTGTCGGTGCTCGGTGCGGCCGCCGGTGTGAAGGCCGCCGCGCAGGAATGGCCCGAACGCACAGAGATTTGGCTCGCCGGCGTGGATGACGAGTTGACCGACAGGGGAATGCTGAAGCCCGGGTTAGGAGATGTGGGGGATAGGTTGTTTTTGACTATTGGAAAGTAAAAAGAATGTTTTTTCCCTTAAAAAAATAAATAAATAAAGGGTGGGTTGGCTGGTTAGTATTTTACGGAAACGAGTTTAATTGAAAAGAACAACAACTTGATCTTGATACGCATTTAGATATTTTGGGGTTGACATAAACACCGAAACAGATGAAACGAGTTTGACGGATATGATGATATCAAGGAAAGAAAAAACCAATATTTTAGAGCTGATGTTTACCCTTGTATATGACGGTTTTCCCAAAAGTCACCGAGCCGATGGGGGAGATGAATGTTGTGTGTTTAACTGAATCTTAAATAAAGGGCTGTTTCCCAGGGGCTAATCAATGATATAAGGTGACCGTATAAGACTTCTTCAAAATGTCAAGTGATTAGTTCAGGAGACCTAAACGTCTTTGCCGTATCTTCCCTTCACTCATCAAATAAAATAGAGTTATTCCCCAATACCAAATGATTTCATCACCTCTTGAAGACAGCCAACCCGATCCTCTCAATCTCCCTCCCTTCACTCGTGCCTCTCCCGGCAGCATCCAGCAGCCTGTTCCACGACTCAACATCCTTGATCTTGACGGCCTCCTCAGCAGCCTTAACGCGCATCCCGCACCTTTCGTACATGCTGACCGTCGCCCCCGGCTCTAGACCCGTACACTTGGGAATAAAAACCGCCGCCAGACGAGAATTGCCCGCTGCGAGGACTTGGTTGAAGAATGGCTGAAATTCAGTCAGCACATTGCACACAGCTTGAAGTTGAATGGCAAGCACCCCAAAACGAAGGGAAGCGGGGAAGAAAGAGAAAAGGAACATACCTCCCACCCGATAGGGCTCTTTCGTTGTCTGGAAATCTCTTCTATCTCATTCCAATCCCTCTTTAGGACAAGAGCTTGAAGTCTTTATTTTGAAATTATAATCATCAGCATTAATCCTCAAGAAGACCGGTAGAAAAAAAGAGAAAAAAAAAAAAAAAAAAAAAAAAAAAACATACCGAATCCACCAAGCCACCCTCTCAGGCACTTTAAACTCGCTCTGAATCTTTTTTGCTTTCCCATGATACCCCAACCTGATCAGCTTAAACATTGTCTGGTTGACAGATAAGCCCGAAAAGTTGTCCTTAAGATCCCGATCGAAGGCTGCCTGCATGTGTAACAATGTAGAAGCTTCCTTCAGCGCACCCAGCTCGAAGGCGTTCTCTTTGGAATTGTCCGACAATAGTTTCGCAGCGAGCGCAAGCTTGTCGGTCGCGGTGCGGCTCTCGGGTTGTCGTAAAGCTTCTCGAACAAAGACTGAAGCGCCGTCTAGCCGGCGGTCATCTTGGTAGTAGAGATCCTTGAGTAAAGCAGTGTCCTCATACCCGTCACCATCCCCAACCCGCGCGGATGCCTCGACAAGTGCCGTGGCAGTTGGCCGGATGTTGATGACGCGGAAGAAGGTGGCGAGGGGGAGTTTGCGCCTGAGTTGGTGGAGGACAAAGTATACGAGATCGGTGTCACCACTTTCGATGGCTTTATCCAGTGCCAGCTCATCTTCTTCCATGCTGAGAAGCAGAGGAACCTGGCGGCCTGCTCGTGGTTCATGGTTCAGCAGTTCGGTCGCTAGTCTCCCTCTGCCTTCATCGTATGCTGTGCGCGCAATAGACTCGAAAGAGATTCCCGGCTTGCCAGAGAGCTTCTCGACAATTTTGCGGCAGATGGTGTCGTCGTCGTCTGTGCCCAGTCGGACCTTGGCTGAGGCCCAGTGAACATAGATCTTGTCTGTGGGGAGGCGCAGATACCCGGCAATCCGGAGGGCTAGCAGATACTCATGGCGGTTTAGGAGACGGGCAATGAGTCCTGATGGTGAGAGCCGTTGGTATTGCTCGTAAGACAGGGGTAACCCAATTTCAAAGAAGCGAACGGCGTTGAGAACTCGCAAGGTTTCGCACATGTCCACAAAGTCATCGCTGTTGTAGATATCGAGGACGGACTTTCCAAAGGAGGCGGCCCGAAGGAGCTGCTTCTGCCAGTGGATGCTGTATTCTTGACCGGCGGCGTTTACGCAGGTGTCGACTGCCTCAACAAGGTGGGGTCTGATTAGCTGGATGTTGTCGTCCGCTTTTGGTGACTGCATTTCGAGCTGCTCTACAGCGTCTAGTAGGACCGATGCTGGCGAGTCTGTGCCAAGCCTGAATACCTCCTCGATGACGTCTGGGACCTTTTGGAGAAAGTCACAGGTGTCGTTGGCTATTATTCTAACGCCATCGTAATCTTTAATCTGTTAAACACATGATCATGGCATTTCAGGGTCGAGCCGTGCTTACCAGGAAGAACATGGACTCGGCCATTGTCATAGTAGAACCTCGCCACGGACCCGTTCGGTCCAACAAGATGAACCTCGTCTTCCCAAGCAATGACAACAGCATCATTACCACACCACTCAAAATACTTTGGTGGAATCTTTGACTTGGAGTCATACTCGCTCAGGCGGTCCTGAAAATCGCCTGTAATGACATGAACCTTTCCGGTCTGGGTGTATAATGCGACAAACTTCCCGTTCGATGACACGGCAATGTGGGTAAATGGTCCAACATCGAGGAAGCGGTCCTCGCACTCAGATGCATCCGACACATATACAGTCTGATTGATACTCAGAAGCACCTCGACTGAGCGCGAGTTGGTGTAAGCCGGCGGAATAAGACTCCATGAGTGAACATGGCCCTCGGGAGGCGGAGCCAGGAGCTTCGGGCGAGGCTCATCGTACGACGAGACCGAGACCAGGGAATTGTTTGCCAGAAGCGCGACGAGCCCGTGATTGTAAAATCGGCATGACTTTACACCAGCCTCCTCGGCACCATTTCCCAGCGAGAACTGCGTAAACTCGCCCTGCAAATCGTAGTAGCATCTGACGGTGCCGTCGGCGGTGACAACAAGCAGCTTCTCATCCTCGGACCAGCCGAGGCCCTTGATGGAGCCCTTGTCCCAGGCGATAGATCGGATGGGTTTGCCCGCGCAGCTGTAAATGTCGATGCTTGGTTTGGAAGCTTTGGTGGGTTGGAACGCCACCAGCTTGTCCTCGTCGCGATATAAAGCTGTTGACGCCGTCAGAAAAACATTCTATCAACCAGGAGACACACTGGGCGGGCACGCTCACCTATAGCACCACTATAGGGAGCTCCAACGACGATGTAATTATCAAGGTCCAGGCTTTGGTCAAATATTTGAGTATAGAGCTGAGTTTTTCGGTAGAATCGCTCACCGAGCTGTTCCCAGCCTGCAGTTGGATGAGCGACGTCCATCATGTATCATCTATGCATCTTCCGGAATGTGATGTGAGCTTTGGTCGATGAGAGCGCTGAGAGGTTCACTGAAGCTTAGCGGCCAACGCGGCTGCTGGGGAAAGACCACGCACTGTGTTCCACTCATGTTGCTGCCCCCAACCCATCAACCTCCCCCTCGGTTCTCCACACCCAACCTGAGCGCTGTCACAGGGCAGCATTGGCCGCGGGGTACGTTCAATCCGGATCAACCAACTTTTTAAGCTCGAACGAATACAACCCCAGGGCATCATACATCTATTTCTCTCTCTCACTCACACACATCGTGTCTGCTTTCTCGGGCTCATTTACTCTCTTCTCTTTCTTATCTTCTCACACCCGAAAAAATCACGTTTCCATCAGATTTACATGATGCCCCCAGACTGGCGACAAGAATACCTCTCAGGCATTAAAGACGCCGAGAAACAACGCCCGGTCGATCGGCAGCTTATCGAAGCATGTCAGTGCTCCACCCCACCTCTCGCACCGCGACCTTCCTAACGTGCTTTTCTCCCTTGCTCCCACCTAGACTCCCAGCTCTGCGACCGGGTAGCCATACTCGAAGCCGAAAAAGCCGTACTCCAGGCTCAGCTCGAAAATAAGTCATCCTCTTCTCTGCCGCCGCCCAAGTCCGCATCCCCGAAACCACCACCACAATCTCCCCCCTCGGAGCCGGCCGACCCGTCCTCCCTCTCCCGCCTCCGACTGGAGCTAGCAGAAGCCCTCCGCGCCAGAAACACCTCCCAATCCCGCCTCGAAAAAGCAGAGGAGGAAAACGTCCGACTGCGAGCCAAGTCCGCGCGGGACAGCAAAACCATCGCTGCGCTGACGGCCGAAAACCGCACCGCGACCCGCAAGCTCTCGGACCTGCAGTTTGAGCTTCGCGCAAAGTCCCAGCTCGTTGCCAACGTCCAGGATGAGCTGGCAGTTCTCAATATGCAGCTCGACATCGTTGAACAGAAGCGTGCCGAGAAGGAAGCGGAGAACAAGCAGCTGATCGACAGATTCATGAGGAGGATAGGTCAGGAAGCCGAAGCCATGAACTTGGCTAACGAGCCGCTGTTTACGAAGAAGACAAAAAAATGATTTCGACAAGGAACTAATGGGATAACGACTTTATGATTATGTGTGGTTGGTTATACGTGGGCATCTAAATCACAAGCACGGAGTTACTGAGTGGGATTTCAAAGATTTGGGGAAATGGACCCGTGTTGAAATCGGTCATCCAATCAATATCTTTAATTAAAGATTCAAGACAAGGAGGTATGTAATAATTCGATCGTCTGCTCATGGAACTTCGCTTGCGCTGATGCCATGGCACTCATCTTCTTCTTCCCCCACCCTCTCCCTTTTCCTCTATACATGAAAAGAAAACAACACCAAACGCACATGTATTCGCTCTTATGCCAGAACCAAAAAAAAAAAAAAAAAAAAAAAAAAACCAATCACTGATACTCCCACACACTCTTCATAAAACTTACCACTTATCCCCACTCAGCTCTTCGCTAATTTTTTCCTTGATGACAACAGAAAACTTTGACAGAGACTCTCTCTTGCTCTCTTACTTCCTCGTCGAGATGCAAAACGTGCCGCCGGCATTAGTCCAACTGACGTAATCACCAGGATACGTCAAATGTTGGACATCCAAAATGGACGAAGCGACATCATTCTCGGCGATCTTGTTATCGTGGACGAAAGTTTTGAGCGACACTATCTTGCAGCCCAGCTTCAGATCCAAAAACATATTAACCAGCCGATCGTTCAGCCCAGCGGTAAATGCCTGGTTGTTGACCAGCACCACATCGGCCCTCTTCAGCGCTTCGAGGATCTTCTCGTTTGTCGTGAAATCCCCGCGCTCCAGATGTACCTTGCCAGAGGCGAGACCCCACAGCTTACACCGCGCGGCGAACTCCTTCTTTTGAGCCTGCGCAAGGTTGGCTGCGTTTTCTTGGAACTCGCAACCCCAGCTTTCGCAACCGATTTCGAGCGCAGCCTGGAGGACGACGTTTCCTACGCCCGAGCCGAGATCGACAAAGACTTGCTGCGATGTGAGCTTGGTTCGGTCGAAAATGTCAGAGCAGAAAGGGTGGAGAAGTTCGCCGTATACGTAGTCGGTGCCGTTCTCATACTTGGAAAGGAGTTCGACCTGGGGAGCGACCGTGCGATCATATACCTGGTCGAGCACGAAGGACACCAGCTCCTGGGGGATGCCTCTTCTGGACTCTAGGTTTTTAGGAATCACGCCCTTTCTTTGCAGTGCGAGTAATTGCTCGCTGTAGTCCTTCAGCGCCGCCCTAAACCCTTGCCCGTCTTTCTTATTTTTGCTCCTCTCGAGGCGCCGGTATATTCCCGAATTCTGGTCGAGGAATGGTTCGGCTTCTTGTTCGGTGAGGTAGGTGGTTGCTACGTGCTTGACTACTTTCATAATGTCTACGGGTGCGTCGATTTTGTCCTTACCGCTGACAAGTTCGTATCTATATTTCAGCGCAGAAAGAAATTGTTAGCCAAAAGAGAGAGAAAGAGGGGGGAAAGAAAAAAGAAACCAAAACTTTGGCGCAAGTGGGGGTTAGAGAGTGAGAAGATGAGATACTGTTTTGTTAGGGCAAAAAAAAAAAAGATAGAAATTAAAAAGAAAAGAAGAGTCATACTTTTCTCTATAATTACTTCCGGGATACCGTAACCTGACCGCCACCTCGTCTTTAGCCAACCCCATGACGGCCTGGCACTTATCCTTAAGGTTGGCAACCTCAACGGCGTGCACTATCGGCAGTATCTCGCTTTCCCCTTCCCTATCCCCCTTCCACACCTTTGGATGACGAACTCTCCTGTTGGGATCATCCCTCCCTGCCTCGTGCGCGCGTTTTCGTCTTTTGCGCAAATCGTTGAACGCGTCCTGCCACGAGTCCGAATCGTCCTCGGAATCGGACCCCCCAAACGAAGGGGAAGCGGTCGCTGCCGGGGATCGAGATTTCCTTGCCGATGACGAGGGCAATGATGCGCGCGACCTCTTCTTCGCGAGGCTCGTGCTGGTGGAGGAGTAACCCGAGTAGGACGGTATTGGCGGCTGGAGGTGAGTAGAGGAGGGGCCGTTCGGTTTCGGTGATGCGTGCGGGGTGGAAGCGGATGAGGAACCAGAAGCTATGCGACTCCGCGCTTGAACTGCTGGAGATGCGCGAGCCGAAGATGATGGGGTGGTAGACGTGGTAGGAGTGGTGGTTGCGGCGGCGGCGGTGGTGGTGGGCGCAGGCTTCTTCTGAACCACTTGTTTTATTGTTCGAGTCTCGGTCTTGACTTTGAATTTTGATTTTTGGTTGAATATGCTCATTTTTCTTCTTTTCTTTTCTTTTTATTATATTTTCAGGTTGTGTATGGGCGGGGGAAATTAGGTGGGTTTGCGAGTTTTGGAGCCCGGAGAGATTGGAGGACAAGAGGTTTGGTAGCTTTTGGAATTTGTCAGAAACTTTTCTCTCTCCGTGTACCGGACGCGCGGAAGGCCGGTTCGAGCGCGACGGTGCTGGGAAATTTTAAAGGTGTTTAAGAGCCAGTAAAATAAAATGCGACGAGGTACGTTATGCGGCAGACTAATGCATGCGCAATCGGGGTGGTGATGGCGCGGGGTTCCAGTGTAATTAGAGGTCGAGATGGCGAAGTGGAATGTCGGTGGTGAGACGCAAGGCTGAAAGGGTCCAGGTGAGGATTTCAGCACTTGGTGAGGCGCTGCGGGGAACCATGGAAGCCTCGACTTTGACAGCTGCTGGGTCGGCCACGCAAGGCACCCGCGTTCGAAAATGCGACCCCTTGCGTGGCGGTGGGTCATTCTCGAAGTCATGTGATCCTTCCTTTTCTTCCTTTGTCAATGGCAGGCTCTGATAAAACAGCTGATAAGAAATGTCATGGACATTTGCCCTGTCCGGCTTGATCCATTTTGCGTTGAAGAAACGGCGGCCTCAGGCATAATAAGAAATGGGCCTCCTGCTTGCTGTTTCGCGTAACTGGGATGGCGTGCCTGAGACATCTGATTGCTTTTTCGGTACCCATAAAAAAACATGCCAGAACTTTATATACTAGCCTTTTTCAACATGACCTGGATTTCGCACCCTAACCCTGTTGCAGAGTTGCATTGAACATGCTTGACACTTTTCGAATCTTCCAGGTTGCCATGTGAGATTGATTGGCATGGTGTTTCTGCAGCTCTTTCCCATCCGGAGTCGACAAAGATCGAACAAGCCATCTTGGCTTCCCAATCCCAATAGCCTGAATTGAAGGTTCCCGCTTCAGCTCCCAAAGACACGATTGTGTGGCTTTCTGTCCGCCATACCAACGGTCATGTGCCTCCAGTTACGTTCCGGGCTTGCCGAGGACGGCTACATGCATGGACAGAGGAGCATGTTACAAACATTGTTGATATAATAAATCAGAATTTGTGAATGGAAGCGTGCCGTGTAACGTCAAAGACGGAAATCGGGTGGTGGGTTTGTGTGGATATGGTCCACGCCAAGGGAGATTGGCGATGCTCCACGATGCACCTGCGGTTCGATCCACAAACTTCAGAGGCCCACTCTAATGTGACGTCATAGATCGCTACTGACTTCGTTCCCATGCATGGAGTAATTTTCCCTTTTGGAATTGCAAGATTGCATCTTTGTTGTTCGCCGATTATTCGTTGTGTGGTACGTCAGTTCTTTGTGAATGAAATTCTCGTCTCTTGGCCCTTCTGTTGGGTAGCATTGAGAGACAGAGAGAGGGAATGGGATTACGAGATGTCTCTGGTCCCAGGCTTCATTCAATCTAGGTGACGGGATGCTATTATCGGGTCTGTCCTGTCGGCGAATCGTCTTGTAATGCAAGCGTTGCATCGACCTCGACGCCAAGTCGGCTTGGAAACGGATAGACTGGTAATCTAGCTGTACGTCGTCAAACCAGGGCCATGGCATATGGCATGTTTGGTGGTTGGTCTCCAGGTTTGGCTGGGCAGAGGCAGCTTTGGCGCTCGGAGATGTGACGCATGCATTGAATTGCAGCAGGAGCTTGCCTCCTGGCAAGGAAAGAAGGCACTGAGCAACATGGGGGGGTGCAATGATCATCGATCGAAAGGCTTATTCTGTCACTTCTTGTCGCGAGCTACTCCGTAAAGAGCTCTAGACGCGTAGCTGCAGCTCTTTGGTCGTGCTTTCCCAAGCTGTTCCCAGCTTTTTCTCAAAGGCCACGCTGGGCACAAAAGACTTTTCCACTCTTTCCCGGCGACGATTCAGGAAATTTCGTCTGTACTTCCTTCCTCCCTACCTATGACGCAAGCCCTTCACAACAGGCGCTCTCCCCACGTCACCTCGTTTCTCTCTGCGTTACCAGTTATTAAACGGCCTCCCACCATCAAAGAGGCCGTCTGACACCGTTCATCATCTAAAAGCCCGTCACTTCCCACTTCCAAGACCCTGTCTATATCTTCTCCTTTGAAAAGCGCTCCGGCTCGACTCATAACCCATTGATACCCAAACACCCCTCGCACACCCCAACCCAAGCAAAGTCACTTGTCTTTCATCTTTCTCTTTTTTTTTTTTTTTTTTTTTTTGATACCCTCCACCAATCTCCCCTATCTTAGTGATACCCATCTCTGCAGTTTCTGCTCTCTAATTCCCACGACTGTCGATTCACAATGGCGACAACAGGCACCCCGAAGGTTAATAAACCAACCAACCTCAAGGAGAAAGAGGCGGATGTAAACCGCAAGCTGCAACTTTATGGTATTATCAGTGCCTTCCAGCATGGCAAGGTTCCTTCGGTATGTGCTACTGACCATCACGCATTTCCATAAATTGCTTCTCCAGACACTGACAACCTCCGCAGAACGACCAGATCGACGTTGCTCTGAGCAGTTTCCTAGAGTCTAAGGCACTCAGGAGTCCATCCCAGAAGCTTTCGTCCGAGGGTCAGACACTCGTAAATGATGTCCGGGAGGTCGTTACGCAAGCGAAGCGTCTGCTTCTCTCCAAGAACGATGGAAACTTGTTGCAGGATTTCATCTGGCAAACCCAGCAGTTTGACCCCAAGTCTGTCAACGTTCCCGGTGCTCCCGTTAATAAGGACACCGCCCAGCAACACGGAAACGAGGCACTAGAGGGCCTCCGAACCCTCGGAACTCTCATTATCACCAACGGCCAGTTCCGGAAGCTCCTCAAGGATGCTACCATTCTCCTTCGCGACATGGCCGGCGATGCCGCAACCAACACCGCTGCCCGTGTCAAGCCTTCCCATGAGGATCTCGACCAGATGGATGCTCCCGCTGCCGACCACACTTGGCATGAGACCCCTGATCTTTCCAAGGATAAGATGAGGAGCAAGTTCAAGAACTACTACGACGGCAATCCCAAAGAGGATGTAAAGGCCGCGGCTACCCATGGCGTCTCTGCCGCGCACCCCAACGGATCAACCAATCCCACTGATCTCGCGGCCACCGCAGCCCATGACCAGCGCACCGGTGCTTCGTCTGGCGTTGATGCCCAGGGCGGCGCTCACGCAGCTGCCAACAATTTGCAGAACAGATTCGAGGCCAACGTTGACGACGAGACCAAGGACAAGGCCAGGGGCAAGCGTGACGAGTACCAGGCTCGTGCGAAGAATTACTTCAAGAGGAAGATGCCCCAGGAGCGTCGTGATCAGACTGTCTGGCGCCTCAAGAAGATGATTCTCGAATGTCAGCAACACCCTGACTACTACCGTGCCATCAACACCTTGCTGGACCTTGCCGAGATGTACGGCAGCCATGCTAACCGCATGGCCAGAGGCGGTACTGGTACTGTTCAGGATGCTCGCTCCGGTCTGGCTCAGGCTGAGGGCGATCTCAAGACTCTGATCGAGAGGTTTGCCAATGGCACTTCGACCGATGACTTGTGGGACTCCATCCGCACCATTTACGATGATGCGGACCGTGACCCTGAGCTTCGCGGCTGGTTCAGATCTCTCGATGCGTACATCCGCCGTTGCCTCAAGGAGCAGGGTTACATTCTTGATGACGACTCTAACGTCCAGTGGAACCGTCTTTACGATCAGGGTAACTACCTTCTCCGCGAGAAGTATCGTGGACACACTGATCGCATCGTCGACGAGATCAAGTTCTTGGCCGATCAGTTCGATCAGGACGCACAGAACAAGGCTTTCGCTGCCTCGTTGACCAAGCTCTTCACTGACCTCGGCAACGACGAGAACGGAAAGCCCACCTTCAAGCCTCATCTCGTCAAGGATCTGACTGATGTTATCCTTCCTGCCATCTTTGAGAAGGTAGCCTACATTCCGGTCCCCAGAATTGAGTACTCTGATCACCAGATTGATGCCGTCATTGAGAACTTGGTTCTCGAGAGCGACAACTTCATGCCCAACATTCTCGAGATTGCTAGTGAGAATTACATGCGTTTTGGGCGCAAGAAGGTTGCCAACAAGAGCCACCACACCTTTGACGTCAAGGTTGCCGGCGTCCAGATGGACCTGCGCGATGTCAGCTACTACATCAAGCGCAAGCAGGGCTTCCCATCGCTTACGGACACCGGTGTTGCCAACATTCTCTTGGCCGGCGATGGCTTTACCTTCCGCATGAAGATGGCTAGCCCTACCGAGACGGACTCGCAGAACTTCTTCAAGATTGACAAGGTGGATGTCGATGTCAAGAATCTCCAGATCAAGCTTGCCAAGTCCAACCACAAGCTCCTCTTCAGTCTCTTCAAGCCCATCATGCTCAAGGTTATCCGCCCCGGTCTCCAGAAGGCCTTGGAGAAGGCAATCAAGGATCAAGCCAAGAAGCTGGATACGATCCTCTTCCAGATCAAGCAGGAGGCGGACCGAGCTATGGACGAGGCTCGCGAGGATCCCGAGAATGTGCCCAACATGTACCAGCGCTACGTGACTGCAGCTCAGAAGAAGGTTCTTCAGGGCAAGCAGAAGGCCGAAGCGGTGGCTGATGACAAGAAGGTCAATTATGCCGTCACTAAGGAGGACAGCATCTTCCCCAACATCCACCTCCCTGGCGGTATCAGCTCCAAGGCCACCGAGTACAAGGAGCTTGCCCGCAAGGGCGACAAATGGGAGAGCCCAGTCTTCTCGATTGGCAATGCTTCCAAGAGCTCAGACATCCCCCCTGCTCCCAAGGTGGTTCGCAAGCCACATGATGTTGCTAGCCCCACCCACAACGGGCATGCGACTAGCCATGGTAACGGATTCGCCACTAATGGTAATGGCTTCGCGTCTCATGGCAATGGCGGTTTCAATTCTCATGATGCTTATGGACTTGCTGCTTCCAACGGTGCGGCTCTTAATGGAGGACTTAACGGAAATGCTCTCAATGGAGGTGCTTATAATGGAGGTGCTCTCAATGGGGGTGCTCATAATGGAGGCGCTCTCAACGGCCACTCGAAGGCTCCCCCCAGCCTTGCCGTGTAAAGGGAAACGAAGAGTTTCAAGGACGACGAGCGAAAAAGAAAAAAAAAAGAAAGCAGCATACAGTAAGGATGGATTCATTCAGTTTGTCAAAGGTTTTATACCCAATGGAAGTAATATGAAATGTTGGTCATGGGATGATGATAATGAGCAAAGGATCAGGCAGGGACAATAACAGGGTTTCGTAATGAGGAGGATGGATTGGAGAACCTGAATTAAGCAAACGATAGGATCGTATGGTGTATTAGTTGTGTAGTTTTTACTTGGTAGTTCTTCATTCCTTTGACGTATCACGAATACCACGATATTTTATTTTGTTTTGCTTTAACAATGTCCATCTATTGAAGCTTTTGGTGTAAATGGATGAAGTTTCAACCTTCAGTGCACTGAGGATATAGATTTGGGGGGGATCTCCTCTTCCCTTTGGAATGAATTACCTAATTCATTCTACATTTGTAATGGCAATCACCTCATATATCGAAGGTTTGCTCTCATGATGCTGGTCTCTTTTAATTTTCTTTCCAAGAACTGCTTGATGACTCATCATTGGGCCTTCTCACCAACCAAAATAAAAAAAATAATATCATTTCAACTTGATCAATCCCTTTTTTTTTTTTTTTTTTTTTTTTTTGCCAGGACTTTGACATCTTTCAACCAGAACCAAAACGAAACAAGGATTATGGCTCAACCGCCACTGCCCCAATCATCATCCTCATCCTCTGCAGCAGTAACCTTTGCAAATCCCCTCCCCCAATCCCCGCGCTCCGACATTTTGGAATGGAGATTCCCCGCTCCGCACCATAACTTGACCCTGATCGGTCGTTCAAGAGCAGCATGGCACACCTCCTTCATCATCCCCCAGCTATCACTGCTCCTGGACGCCGGGCTGTGCGTCAACGCCCAGAGGCCGAAGCACATCTTTCTCACGCACGGCCACAACGACCACTGCCTCTTGACGCCCGCCTTTGTCAACAAGAACAGGGAAAAAGGCGGGGAGGACATTTACTGCCCCGTCGAGATGGCCGAGCCTCTGGGGAAGTTCATCACGGGCAGCCGGGAGTGCAACTGGTCCGGGGACGAAGAGGCCAAGAAGAAGTCGGACGGCAAGGCCGGGGGCTACAAGATTCTGGGCGTGAGGTCGGGGGATCTTGTGCAGCTTGGAGATGGACAAGGGCAAGGTCAAGGGCAAGGCGCAACAAAAGGGGGCTGGAGCGCCGAGGTGGTCAAGTGTGACCACACGATCCCGTGCGTCGGGTACGTCTTTGGCGTCACGACCAGGAGGCTGAAGGACGAGTTCAAGGGGCTGAAGGGGGATCAGATAAAAAAGCTGAGGGAGGAGGAAGGGGTCGAAGTTACGGCTCAAGTCAGGACAGATGTTTTTGGATTCATGGGGGACACGACGACCAAAGTTTTTGAGGAGGAGGAAAACGGAGGAGGAGGAGGACCCATGGAAGCGGCCCTGGAGCGGGGGATCAAGGTCGTCATCACCGAGTGCAGCTTCTTGTGGGAGGAGCACAGGGCTCAGGCGGAAAAGACAAAGCACACCATCTGGGGGGATCTGGAAAAGGTGGTGAGGAGGTGGCCCGGGACCGTGTTCGTGTTGATGCATTTCAGCATGAGGTACACCAACGAGGACGTGGCGAGGTTTTTCAAGGAGATGGAGGACCCGCCGGGGAACATTGTTGTTTGGGCTGACGGGGAGATTTGATTTCAATTTTCTTCGGTGGGGGAGAGGCGGGAAGGTAGAAAGCGGGAAGGAAATGGGGAGATGTGAGAAAAGGAATGAAAAAGTGGACGGAGGTTTTGCTGCTGCTGTGGATAAGAATTAAATGTCAATAAGGTGTGATTGCCAGAGATAAAAAAAAAAATAAAAAAAAAATTGAGATTACTAGACTAGGTTAGACGTTTGAGAAGAAGTTAAAGTATGCTTGTACAAAATGGAGAATAGAATGAGACCGTGGGTTTGGGGGGGGGGGGGTTGGAAATCTGTACTGCAAAGTAAAATGATCGATTTCTTTTTTTTTTTTTTTTTTTTTTTTTTTTTTTTTTTTTTAAAATATAAAAAAAAAAAAAAAAAAAAAAAAAAAAAAAAAAAAAAAAAAAAAAAAAAAAAAAAAATAAAAAAAAAAAAAC